>APFE031297259.1:94617-281000 GCA_000404065.3 Pinus taeda
TACCATGATCCACTGATCTTTATCCACCAACAGATCCTCCATCTTGAGTTTCCACAACTCAAAACTCTGACCATTGAACTTCTCAATCTCTATCTTTCCGCTGCTCGCCATCTTTTTTCACCACCAGAAACGATCTCGTAGATCTCCCACTGAACATGGTCTACCACAGGCCCGAGCAAAACCCCTCAGCAACAAAGGCATCCCCTTGAAGCCAAAATAGCTCTGATACCAAATGTAGGTTTTAACCCTGTACATAAATTACCTGCATACGAATTCTAAAATGAAGAAAATAAACAATGCGAGAGCATAACACATAAAACACATATGCACAAAGATTTTCCCCTGGATCCGAAAACCGAGACTACCAGCTTGATTTTTCATTATGTTCCTTTCAATGTTACAATACATATTTATACATGCCGAAGCATCTAATACCATGTACTGAAAACCATCGCGCCCAAAACCATGGACCGAAAACCATAGGTAGGTTCGCCCAACCTAATATAGGGTCCAAAAGAAAATTTCCCAAGGCACTGCCCTGGACCCCGTAGAGGGGGGCTACCCACCCCCCTCAAACCCCCCAGACAAGGTGGGCTACCGCCCCCCCTTTAACCCCCTGGTTCACTACGTTGGTTAGTTGTGGAAAGAATACAACACAACCCAACATCAAATTCGACCGTTCCCCCCAATTCCGGGCCATTAATGTTTTCTTGGCGGCAGATTTTCTCAAATCTTGCCCATAACTTAGGTCTTAAATGCCCACCGACCGCTCCATTTTCCCTCAAATCAGACATCCCATCATGAATAGTGACACCAACAGTCACTTCCTAGCCAAACCGCGCAGTAGCGCAACCCTCCATGCGCGAGCGCGAACCGTGTGATGTCCTGCTCCTACACACATCTCTCATATCGCGCAGCCCCCAAGAAGAATATTCTATAGTCCCACTCTCCCTTTCAACTGCCTGGAGCGCTAAGACTGTCCTTCCTATGGCTAGTTAGGCAAGTGCACCACCTTTGTAGGGCTTCATCTCGTCCTCCACCATGGTTCGCGGAGAATCCTCATCTTCCATTGTAGTGATCGGCATCGCGCACTCTACTATTTGCACTGCACTGCCTTGGTCACTACATTTGGCAAGATGCAGTCTCAGCCATGGCAGCAGACTAACCAATTCACGATGATAGCTTTCCAATTTGTCAGTATCAATGCATGCACCTTGCCTTTCCATCCTCGATTTTTCGACGAGAAATGCTTCCTTTATTTCATTTTCTAGCTTCTTGATCTCTGTGTCCATTAAAGAGCTTTTCTCCCTTAGTCATACCTAGTGTTTTTCAAGATCGCAAATTCTAAAGTTTCCCTATCAGATTTCTTCCTCAAGTCGTATATGTCATGCAACTTTGTAATTTCTTCATTCCAGTCTGCATGGACCATAGTATCTATAGGTGCTGTTATGCGTGAACTCGTCTTTGCATGCTCCATAGGGACTACAACCCCTGCTTCATACTTCAGCGTCAGAAGCGCTTGCGTAGTCAGAGTTTTGCACATTGTTCTGTAAGGCCATACAACCACTGGTATGCGCAAGTCCCAGTCGGTGCGTCTCACATGGTGGACCCAGTTCAACACTTCGCACACCTTGTCAAAGGCTTCCTTGTGTATGATTCTTGGCACGTTAGGTTTTATCATGATTCATTGTTCGTGCACTTGTCTTTCTTGCTTCTGCTTGTTTTTCCGATTTCCTATCGTGATAGTGGTGTGCGTTCATGCGAGCTGCGTACCATACGCCTGTACCCATCTAGAAAGGTGGGTGCACAAGCTATTTCGCCCCTCATAATCAGCTCTCATCCATAGATGAGGTTTTCCAAATTGTATAAGAATCCCCCTTTTGCATTCGCGCCAGTCCTCAAAGCTTCTCTAATGCGTACCCCACCACCTTACAGGCGTCGCGCACAGTGCCCATTTCAGAGCTTCAAACCGCTGCTGTTCTGACAATGCGCTTTCAAATTTGTTCAGGAATTCATCCACCGTTGTCAACCCGTCATACATAAGCAGATCCCTTACCTTTGTTGTCACGCAACGCAGTGATATTACCATCATGTTTCAATTGAGCATGGTTCCCTTATGTAACCGGTTCTACCATCATTCTATTTCCTCATCCGAATCTGATGTGTAGGAGCTTTTGCGCTCCCACAAAATCCGACCATCTGCTGTGGGATTCACCCAATCATGTTCCCTAATGATTATCTTGTAGATACAGTCTATCTCATCGTCGCTCTCGTTGCTGCGCACTGGCTCTGTGTAGCGCACTCCTTCTGCAGGGTCTAAAGGCACCACTACGCATAGTGACTTTTTCTTAAAAATCATTTTCCATTTCTTTAGATTTATTACTCCATTCATATCAGTGGCCCAGTCTATCTCTAGTAGCGCAGGATGGGGATTGTTGTCATCGAAAATCTCTATCACCTTGAAATTAGCAAGTGCGCTCGCACCTTTGATGTCTACTGTTATCCCCTGCAATCTTCCCATCGGTAGGATCTTCTGCTGGTTTTCCATTCGCAATTGAATGGGAGACCATTGCAATGCAAGCCTACCCATGTGCTCCCATGTTTTCTTTGGCAGCACATTCACGCCTGATCCTAGATCCATAATTAATTGATCCATTTCATACTCCCCAATTTGCGCAGTCAATCTCATTTCCCTTCCTGTATGCGATGTGTGCTTTCCGAGCTTCCGGACTACACGTGGTTCTCCTGACCCAATGCACCTAGTGATAAGTTCTTGCAGTCCTTTCACAACCTTGCTATCGTGCAACAACTTCATACATGTCTCCGAAAAGGTAGTGATCATTGAAGGATCCATTTTCGGCTCTATTTGATCCTTACTACCTGAAGTGGAGGCCTCCATGAAGCTCTTCTTAGTTTCCATGAATGTCTCCTTTGCGCACTCTAAATCAAATTCAGGTTCCTTTGTAGGAGCCTTGCAAACCCACGCAATTTCTTCAAGATGAATACCTTTGTCATCTCTTGTCGTGATACTGCTTCTAAGCATGATGTTTACATTCAGGTCCTCTTCGCGTGGCTCAGACCTCATCATTTGCAAATTCTGAGTCGGGGGAGGCTAGAGTATCCATTTATCGCGCAACCTTGCTATTAGTGTACGACAGTCCTTCATCTCATGATCAAACTAAGTACAACATAAACATGATGCTCTCGTTGGATTCATACAATCACGGGCATAATGCCATAACCCTCCGCAATTGTAACAAATTAGTTGTCTGCGACCCCTTCCTAGTTCCATTCCACCTTGACCTCGTTTGCGCCCCTGAAATCTAGTGCGCGCCATTCCTGCATTTGGGTCAAGGGCTCGCATTTCAGTCTGGACTCTATAGGTAGGAGTCTGATCCATCTTCAGTTCATAACTGGTGCAGGTGCACTCATCATGGCCTACCCACCTGTAGAAATTACAGAACAACTGTTGGGACGTCTGTGTATACTTCTATAAAAGATCACAGTTATCCATAGTGTCCTATCTAACAAATGGCGCACCATAATGCAGTCGCTGCGCTCGGTCCTGCTTATGCCTCTGGTCTTAATGGCATCGGCCCTCCTCCCACCAAGTAGTTCACAAAGACTGGACAATGGTCCTTGTCATGCCCCTGGCCTTTGCATTTTATGCACCATACCTCCTCGCGCGCTTCTGGGCGAGTTGTCCTGTCCTGTTTCAAACTCTGCATTTCTAGAAATAATGTTTGTAGTTTCACGTGGATTTGTTGGTTCCTAGGCTATGATCTTGTATTGGGGTCTCGCGCAATCTCATTGCAATCTCCAAAGATTTGCCTGGGTGGATAACTTCTTCTGCAATAGCGCCATCCTTAGATGCGGTGTTACTGACGCTACAAACCATGCACAGTGCTGCCCATCTGTCAAGGTCATGTTGGCTTCGTGAATCATACTCTTAAGTTTCTGATCCAGATTCCATGGGGTCTCACCTTGAAGCATCCCGATCTTATTAAACCTGATAATTGATTGTGTCTCTGAATTTGGCTTGCCAAATTCCCTATTCAACGTGACCTGGATATCTGCGATCCTCGTGTTTGGATGGTCATTAGAATGCTTAATGTACCATGCCAGTGCGCAATCTTGCAATGCGCTCACCAACATTTCCTTCTTTATATTGTCATCCATGACTCCTTGTGCTTCCCATACGGCCCTTACCATGAACCAAAATTGGTCCGCATATCCATTCCCTACTCCCCTGAATACCGAAAATTTTATCGTGATCGCCATATTGAACTATGGTGGTGGCGGAGGTGGTGTGGGTGGAGATGGAGGTGAAGATGGTGAGACTGGTGGCAGTGTAGGTAGAGGTAGTAGGCGAATTTTCTGCCTTATCAGACTGACCACACTTCTCATAGAAACTTTCACAAGCTCTTCCTCGCTTTCCCACCGAGGCGAAATCAAGGGGTTATTTTCTATCTTTGCGCTACCTTCGTTTTTATAGATCCTCCCACTTCGCATAGCCCCAAACATTAATTTATTCGCATAACCTGCTTTTCATACAATAACATCTTAACCTAAGTGTTCAAAAATTTAATGTACTTACCTCACGGTCCTTTGAGGAAGCGTCGTTCCACCTCGTTGTAGTTGACTTTCATGTCTACGTGAACTGAGTGATAAATCCTCCTATAATTCGATCAAGCCAATGGTCCATAGCGTGCGCGATCTTATCTTCCGATGCTTCTAGTCTGCACACTAATTCTAGAGTCCACACAATTGGTTTGTTGAGCCCACACCTTCCCTGACTATTTGCTAGCTTAGCGATCCACTCATACAACTCATAGGAGAAGGATGCAAAGAAAATTTCGTGGATTTCCGTATATAAGTAACGCTTCAACCATTGTTCCTGTGATACTCGTGGATTCCTGTTTTCCTGCGTCGCGAACTCATGAATCTTTCCATCTAACCATCCTTCAATTTCTTTCTTCGTTGGATTCCAGTGACACGACATCAAACATCCCTTATGTAGATTCCGGTCCCGGCAACAGAACCATTTGTTGGCTTGTTGGGGCCTGACCCAGGTTCAGAGATGATTTAGCCAAACAAATCCCGATACTACTAGCCCTTTGGGTCACAGTCCGAGGAGCACAAACTGAGGTCTCACCTGAAGTAGTAAGGGAGGGTGTTAAAACCAGGTTTCCACACCCTGGGGATGTCTGATGGGTTCCAAGTGGTCCGCGGTTTGACCCTGCGCGCATGTCACTACGCGCACTTATCAGTACCTTGCAACCTGTGATGTTGTCTTCGTGCAGTCCTACTTGGGGGCCAAACAATGTTATTACCCAAGGCCTTATTAGTAACCCGATATTAGTTGATTAACTTAGCTTATTTGTATGCTTTCAATTATACTTAACAATATTCACCATTCATACAAAGGCGCGCAATAAATAAACAATAAAATTGCAATTGATATGAAACATGTAATAACATAAGAATAGATACATAGAATTCAGATAAAACTTCTCTTTATTATTCTTCCTCCTCGGTTACAGACTCAACTCCGCCCTGCGCACTCAGATGCAGGGGTCCGCGCACTTAGCTGCAGAGCCTCTTCCTACTACTACGATCCAAGATACTTAGACTCTTGCTATATGTTCGCTATCTTATTTTATCTATCAAATTCCATCCTTTCATTCATTACTTTACAACTTAGAGTCTCGCTCTATTTATACAATCCCATAGTTCGTGGACCATGGGTAGGCCGACACTACATTCAAAACTTAGGGCGGATAACCCTATGACTCTAACATACAATTCGCACCTCACGCCTGCAATTCGCGGAGTCTTTACAACAATATTACTCAAAACTTGGGCTTTGAGCCCCAAACCATGCTATGGGCAGATTCCATGCCCAACATCAACAATAAATTATTCTCAACATAGATGATGTGGAGCTTCATGAAGAGTCTAAATCCCATGTCTTCATAATGGCAAAGAAAATAAGTGACTTGCAGTTTTGTAATTTTGAAAAGGACAGGTAGGCTCCTAACTCTATTGAGATGCACTCTCCTATAATTGAATGTTTAGACAACATAGATACATCCTAAGTACGAATCTAACTTTCAACGTAGATGATGTGGAGCTCCATGAAGAGTGTAAATCCCATGTTTTCATGATGGAAAAGAAAATAGGTGACTTGGAGTTTTGTAATTTTTAAGAGGACACATAGGCTCCTAACTCTATTGAGACACACTCTCTTATAATTGAATGTTTAGACAACATAGATACATCCTAAGTACGAATCTAACATGAGCCGAGATGGATCAAATTTCTTCACATGCAAACTTCTTTAGAGTGTAAAATACAATGTGTTATTTTTCATTGTTTAAATTGTATTTTTGAATGCTACATAGAGGAAATATAAAACCAAATAAATGTTTTAACCATAAAGAAACATAAAAATGGTTTTTATTATTAACATATTTTGAAGTATATGTCAATACTAATTCGTATTAAAATATTTTATCAATAACCAAACTATAAGATTTAAACATATTACTCACACATTTCTTTTACTTATAATTACTTTATAACATATTCATTTTTTATTTTATTATAATTGGGATTACTTTTCTACTTAGAACATCATTTTTAACAATCAATTTTATTTTAAATGGGAACTGACAGAAAGACAAATTTACACATCCCTTCACACTAGGTTGTAGAACTAACATAGATCCATCTTAAATACAGATCTAACATGAGCCGAGATGGATATAATTTCTTCACGTCAATTTTTTTTATGAGCCAACATTATTTAAATGTTTTGTATAGTTATTTATTTATTTTTCTTTTTAAGATTTTAAAATTTTATATACCCTTATACATCATACTGAGTGATAGAATAAGCCTTTTGACTAAATTATTAATTCTCATTTATCTTCCAATAAACAGCGAAACTATCACCGAAAATTATTATAACCATAAATTTTATTGTGAATTTTAAAGCTTATTCTACTTTTAAATTTCTATAACTGTATTATCATTTTTAAACTAGGTTTATTGCCCAAAGTAATACTTCTATTACTCGTTTAATTTCCGTATAACAAATCACTCATTTAGTTTCCATATAACAAATCAATAGCTACAATAAGAATGTAACTAGCTTTAATACTTATTATTATTTTTTTTTAATGTTTTCAGAAGAAAAGGCAGTATGATATTTGTATTATATTAAAAAAAAAGGTCTGAATATACAGAAATATGGTGGGCATTATTCTCGGGAATGGCATCTATTCTGAGAGTATTTGCATCTATTCATTTTTCATAGATACATATACAAAATTTTGGACTGCAATGCATCATAGACTATAGAAAATTTTCAAAACTTTGTAGATACCCGTAGGTCTGTGTAATTATCCAAAAAAGGAGTTATGAAGCATACTAGAAAATTGTCGACCTTATATGCCAGGCATAGAGAAGGGCTAAATGACAAATGTACATGAATCCATAGAGATGCTCAGGTGCCACTTACCGAAAGGAGATTGCATTCCTTTCTTTGAAAGTTCGTCCGCCTTTTCATTTTTTTTACGCTTTATATGTTTGATAGGGAACATATCAGGATTCCAAATCGATGCAATTCTGCCCAGCCATTCTGTAAGGCTGTCATTTCTGATGTCTTGTTTTCCTTTCACATGATCTATGATTAATTTAGAGTCTCCATAGATATTGATAGGACCTATGCCCATGAAGTTGCAGAAAAGAAGTAGTCCATGCAGGGCCATGGCCTTTGCTTTGTTATTAGTCCTGTGGCCACCATTCCAAAACATGTGGTATTGGAGATTGCAAGTTATACCAATGTAAACACCACAAACGCAGATGCCATCCTTTGTTGCACCGTCAAAGTGGGCCCATGGGAAGGAAAGTTGTTGTGTGTCAGAGGTTGTCTGCTAATTTTTCTGTTGGGGAAAGTTTTGGAGAATAGAGAAATAATAAGGAATAATCTTGTCCATAACACACCCAAAATTCTCCTTGCTGTTTTGAAAGATTCTTTTGTTCCTCCACTTCCATATGAACCAGAAAATAATTAATGGAATGGGTTTCCAAATGGCTTTTTGTTTATCCCACCATTCATATGCTTCTGTAATGGATGGGTGAGAGATAGCAGGAAAGCCAAGATAAGTTGCCAGTTGCATCCACAAGTCCCGGGAATGTGGGCAGTTTATAAAAATGTGCAGGTTGTCTTCAGTGTTGGCAAGGTTGATTATGCAAATGGCTGGCCCCTGCCAGCTCCTTTTCTGCAAATTTGTCCAGGTAAGATTTTTTTTATGGTATACAAGCCACGAAAACATAATGATTTTTTGTGGGCAGCTTACTTTCCATAGAGAGTGAGGAAAGGTTTTGCGGGGGACCTCTCTTCTTAATTCAATCAAGGAGAGATATATGTCTCTTACTAATACAATGGACCTGTGTTTCTTTACTTGCCATTCAATGCGATCTTTGTCCTTCGTTTTATAAAATCCTGCTAATTTCATATTCCAAACAATTCTATTCCATTGGGCAGCGATTTCCCCTTCTAAGCCCAGTCTTTTGTCCGATATCCATAGAGGAGTGGCATCCTTCCATCCTTCAATAACCTGTGCCCAGAAGAACATTCCTTTTTGGTGGAGGAGCGAGAGCAGCGGTGGAGTGATAGGAGGTCACATTTCTACGCCCTTGATTGCATCAACACCAATGAGGATGTTGTTTCCAGTTTGTAGTTTCCAAATAAGGTTTCTATAGAAAAAAGGGAGAATTTTTTGTAGACTTCTCCAAATTGCCGATCCTTGAGAAGCCCAATTAAAACTGTACCTATACCAATAGTAAATGTCTTCATTTCCAAGGTATTTCTTTTTGATAGTTTGACTCCATAAGCCATTCCCAAAGACCGCTCACCACAAAGATTTGCAAAGTAAAGCCATTCCAAAGAGACGCAGGTTCATGATGCCCCAACCTCCCTTTCTTTTTTTGGAAGGGAGATGTTTTCCAATTTAGTAAGATGAAATTTTCTCTTATCCTTGCATCCTCCCCAGATGAAGGTTGCCATTAAACTGTTTAACTTTTTAATTATAGCTGCTGGGAGGTAATACAGATGCACTCAATATACACATATTTGAGCAAGAACAGACCGTGTTAATATCACTCTGCCAGCTAGTGATAATCTTTTAAATTTCCATCCCGATATTCTCTTGTAAAATCTATTTATAATCCATGACCAATCAGAAATATTGTAACCCGAAGGTTTTAGATGATACCCTAGGTATTTAAACCCCTGTTTAAAGGAAATAGCCTGTATGTTAAATAGCCGAGAGATATGTTCCATCTCTTCTTATAATACTAACTAGCTTTACTTCCCCAAAAAAACAATCTTCCATTATTTGGTAAAAAATAATGAGAATTTAATTCATTCAGCAATTGCAGTAAAGTGGCACTTTAGTAGAAGTTTTTGTGCCAACAAATACAGGAAAGTGCGCATGCCGGGAAATTTTCGTGCCAACGAATGAAAATAAGTGCCCATGGCCATGAGCAGTGCGCCGAAGTTACAAACTTTACATGCCCCAATAATAATGGGAACCAAAGTCAAAGCATCCATACCCTTTGATGGTATATTTAATGCGGTACTGTAGACTGTTTTTTTGTTTCGAAAATTTTGGAAATTTTGTTTATATTTTGATAAAAGTCGCAGGAAATTTTTTAAATTTTAATTATAGTTGTTAACATTCAATATTTTAGCTACTCTAGAAGGTTTTGATTGTACTGAATCCATTTTCACTATCAAAAATATGATTCAAATAGTGCTACTATATAATTTTTTGAAAATTTTTTGCCCAAATTCCGATAACTTTTGGTTATCCGGGCAATTCCTCCACTTCTGTCTGGGCTTTATGTCTAATAAGCATTAATTTCCAGACACTCACAGATAGATATGCGTTTTTCCTTTTTCTTTTCTCTTCTTTTTAAGTATTATGAAAAATTTATTATAATTTAGTAGTGGAGATAGATATTATTAATTGTTATTCACTAATGTAGGTTGACTAATCACTTTTATTTATAGAATATTTGTTTCTCTTCTTTTTAAGTATTATGAAAAATTTATTATAATTTAGTAGTGGAGATAGATATTATTAATTGTTATTCACTAATGTAGGTTGACTAATCACTTTTATTTATAGAAAATCATGTCCATCTCAAATTACCTGGCTAGTGGTCCTTAAGGAGACAAGGTTTGACCCCTGCCACATACTTTTGGGTCTTGGATAGTCGACCTATTTCCTTATGGGACCATTTGCATACCTTTGGATCTTGGGCAATCAACCTATTTCATAATGGGACCATGCAAATGGATCTCATTTTAAAAAACAATGTTTTTTGATTTATGATTTTGTCTTTTTAGATTTAGTTATATAATTTTAGTAAAAATATTAATTTTGATTATTTAAAATGCTTTTTGGTGGGAGATAGGCTTTCACTCCTACTACATACCTTTGGGTCTTGGTAGTCAACCTATTTCCTTGTAAGACCATTTGCATACCTTTGGGTCTTAGGAAATCAACCTATTTCCTTATAAAATCATGCAAATGAATATCTCATTTTAAAAAACAGTGACTATATTTTTGTTTTTTTACGTGTTTTTATCTTTTAAATTTAGTGATGTAATTTTTAATAAAATTATTAGTTCTAATTATTTAAAATACTTTTCCTCGTATAAAAATAAATTTAAAATTTTGAAAATAAAATATCAGTTATACAAATTTAATAATCTAAATTTATTATTTTAACCTTTAAAAAAAACTGATCTCAACGGATACAAAATTCTAACTAAAACATTTAAAGTAAACTGATTTTATCTAATTTTGTATTTAATAATTAACTAGTAATGTTTTCATTTGATAATTGTGTTATTTCATTTTTATTTTTAATGTAATCATTTACCTTTTGGTTTAAAATCAATGAAGTGATGCTTCCGTTGCATGTTTCCCAGATGCTTTTCTTATGATTCAAATTTCATAGAATTTTATGTTTATTTAATCAAGTTATGGGATTCAGAAGTGCCAAGCTGCATATTACGAGGTGTCAGCAATAAGTGTTATGAGGTGTCAGCAATAAATGTTGCATTTTAGCAAAACTTGTAGTTTCACTTTCTGCTTTATTATGGAGTCTCATTTTTTTTGTTTCCAAAGCACTGAAACAATGATGTCATTCCATGTAACAATGATGTCATTATTTTTAATGGTTCAATTTCAAATAATTTAACTTCATTTAATCAAGTTATGGGATTCAGAAATGTCCAGTGCATATCAGTACTATTTAGCAAAAACTGATCTAACATACTTCCGTGCTCATTTAACACATGGATTGTTTCCAAATAGAGTCCATTCCATTTTTCTGTTCATATTCCAGATTTCATGGGATATGCTGTAATTTGATGTTGATATGTCCTGAGAAAATTAAATGCGGTAAGGGATCAGTTTCTTCTTATTTAAAGCTTGGGTATCTACTTTAAAAGTCAGTGTACAAACTTTGGAATTGGTTCCAATCAAATTACATATTTCCTGACAAATTAAATGCTGTAAGGGATCATTTTCTTCTTATTTCCTCTTATTTAATGGTTGGGTATCTACTTTAACAATTATTCTGCAAACTTGAGTGGATTTGGTTCAAGCTTTGGTGTTCAAACCAGTTGATTGTGAACCTTTTTTTAGCTTTCAATTGGTAGATAAATGGATGGTCCATTCAATTTTCTGACAGAAATTTTTTTGCCAGAACGATGTGTGGTTTATTATTTGGACATGTTTGCTTGCTATCTTAAATATGGAGATAGCTGGTTTCTCTTTCATAACTGATATATTTTCAGTTTAAATACATTTAACATCTAATTTTAATTAGAAGGAAATTTATTTTTTAATAAATTTGAAAAATAACTTGATTTATTAATAATGTAAAATATTTCCAAAAGTCTGAATTTGATTTACTTATAATAAAGTACATTGGTTTTCTTCATTAAAAGTGTATCCATGTTTGCTATGCAAATACAAACTATTAATTATATTTTAAAGTTGAATTTTTATTTTACTTTGCCAAATATTTTTTTCCCAATTAACATGATACTTATCCAATTCAGGAGGGCTTCACCATGGTTACTAACAGGCAGCGAATATCCAGAAAAGGAGCAGGAGATTGCTAGACAGAAGGAAATAAAAATGACAGTAGGCATACAATACTTCAAAATATGGAAGAAAACATAGAAGGTTGGGTTAAAGGCTTAGAATAGGAGAAACTTCAGGACCAGAAAAAGAAAAAGGTATCGGTGATGAAGATGATCAAGGAAAAATGGAGCATGGAAACTATAGTGAGGATACAAAACTAGGAGAGGACAAGTGGGATCATCAGCCATCTTTGAAGAAGGGTTCAAACAATCACTAAGAACTATTGCATAGACAAGCACAAGGTAATCCCTACTCTCCTCCTCCTTTTTCTACATTTGCAATTAAATGTCATCTTATTAAAGACCATTCAATCCCTACAAAAGAGGATAAAAGAGGAGGAAATCTCATCCATAAAATGAGAGAGTATTTAGTAAACAAGGGTAAGGTAATGTTAATGAGAGAGACCTACCAACCCTTCTCTCATAGTTCACTATGGAAGTGATATCATGGAATGTAAGGGGTTTTAATGGTAAGTCCAAACAAAGATTCGTGAAAAACAAAATAGTGCAAGAAAATAAAGACATTATGATGATTCAAGAAAGAAAATATTCTGTAGAATTAATGGGGAAAATATTCAATATAGTTTGGAAAAATTGTAAAATATTAGCCAATGATGCAGGAGGAGGAGCTTCAGGGGGAATAGTTATTCTCTAGGACCCCTTAGTTATAGCCTTACAAGATTCCATTGTCTCCAATGGAATACTTTCAATCAAGTTTAAGCTCATAGGGTCCATGATATCGGGCTTTATCACTAATGGCTATGGACCAATTGTCAATGACTTCGGGCTTTATCACTAATGTCTATGTACCAATTCTTTGCTCAGATAAGAAAGTCCTTCTTAGAAACCTTCAAAACATCTCCAATAGAATCAAGAGTAATCTATGGATAGTAGGAGGAGATTTCAATATGATAAAATCTTTTGAAGTGAAGAAAGGGGGCATAACTTGCAATTAAACAAAGATGATACTCTCTTCACTAAATTCTTAACTCAATTGAATTTGATAGATATGGAGACCATCAACAAAATCTTCACTTGGAGCAATAAAAGGGGAGGCTCCTCACAAATTTCCTCTAGACTAGATAGATTTCTAATATAAGAATGTCTCCTTCTATTAGGCACCAAATTTGAAGGTTCCATTTTTCCAAGCCATGAGTTAGACATTGGCCTACCAAATTTCTTTTTTATTGTAAAGGAACTCCATAAAATAGACCCTTGAAATTTGAATCCTTTTGGTTAAGACATCCCTCTTTCATGAGCAACTTCGAATCCTGGTGGAAAGATTAAAAAAAAATATGTAAGGAATCCATCATGTGCCACTTCCAATGCCAATTAAAGTATCTAAAAATGAAGATTAAAAACTAGAACATCAAAGTTTGGAAACAAACACAGGGAAACAAAATTATTCGAAAAATAAATGGAACTCATGCAACAAAATATTATAAAAAAGGGTAGAAAATAGAAGTTGAACCACAAAGGACCAATCATTCAACTCCAACTAGAAGAATGCCTCAAACAAGAAGAGATTCTATGGTGACAAAAGTACAAAATCCAATGGCTCAAGGAAGAGGACAAAAATACAAAAAAATTTCACAGGTCAAAGATTCGACAATGACAACATAACATAATTGTATGCATAAAAAACACTCAACAATAGAAGCTTGAGGAGCGTCAGGAAATTACACATTAATTAATGATGATGATGATGGTTAATGTCCACTATGACCAATATGGTCTATCAGACCTTAAGAAAGTAAGAGATTAATTGAGATTCTTTAATATTTTATTTCTATGATCGAAAAGAAGGGAGAGAAACATTACTAGATCACCATAGTTTCATTGATGTAACAAGTCAACAAGGTTGGTAGTGTGGAAAATATTTTGAAAATTAGAATGAATGCAAGTAATAGATAGGCAATGCAAGAGAAAGTGTTTTTCATCTTTAACCCTCTTAGTATTGCAAATGTGACAAACTCTTTCATTCCACGTTGTTTTGGGAATTGACTAACGCCTGATTTCACTTTGAAGCTCATGAGAATTAGTTCTTATCTTGGCAATGTTCATTTTCTTCTTAGCACTACTCAAGTTAGAAATATAATTCTAGGTATCAAGATTGGGGTTAATCACCTCCTTATAATGCCTTAGTTTCTTTTTCCCTCTAACTCTTTATCATCCCACAACTTATCCTTAAATTCGGTGGTAACTAGTATATATATATATATATAGCTTAAAAATGCAATTCCAACAAATATTTTCTAAATTCAAAATTAACCATACAAGGATCAAAACGTAAAATAATGATACTTGAAATGCTATAACAATAAAAAAATATTTTTTCAATTATTTTATATAATATATAGATATCTTATCTCCTCAATGGGGGCGTTATTTGAGGTGACAAGAGTAGATAGGGGAGATTACAATCCCTGAACAAGTGGCAGTTAATGGAGAAGTGCCTTAGGGAAGCCTTCGCTGATGATTGGGAAAACAAGTTTCCAGAAACAACAAGGGTTTTATGCACAGTCTGGTGGACAACATTTCTTGTTCATTGATTTCATGGAATGGGACGTCAGCCATTGGGGGAGAGAAGTGAGTGTCAAGAGTAGGGGAGCTACCAAGGGTGACTTCACCCTACACTCTGAACTGTTAGACTGCCAAAATTCAACAATTTGAAGTGCAATGTTGATAATTCGATCAAGGATGAGGATATTTTCATAACTATATCAGATCTTGGTTAATGGGGAATGATGGGGGAGGAGGGATGATTAGGTGCTCAGTATTTAGCTCAAAAATCAAAGTTCTCATAATCACTCAAAGCTTGAATGACCGCATCCGTCTCGGCAATACGATCCCAATGCAACTCGTTTCACTGAAAAACGAGCTCGTATGAGGAATATATCACGTTCTAATCGTTTTTCCAAATAGAGGAATTTTTGCAAAAAGAAAGTACAGTCACTGCACAGTCAGTAGTCCATATTGCTGATGTGGTAGGTGACTGGGTAGGTCAACGAATTGATCAATGTCCAATCAGGTTTTTCCAAGTGTCATGTTTTTATTGGTCTGCATGTTGGTGATGTGGCATGTTTTTACTGGTCAGAGTTGGACCAATGAGGAGGGGACAAGTGGCAAGCTCGGCCGCCACATGTCCCTCCCCAAAGGAATGGTGTCAATGGCATGCAGTGTAAAAATAATGGGCAGGTCGGCAGAGTCGAACCCACAAGCTCGCTTGTACAAACCTCACACCTTACCGTTCTACCACCATGTTAGTTCTTAATATACAATGGTCGCATGTTATATACAAAGTGTTATGTATTGGTGGTTGGGGGGAGGAGGGAGCTAGCCCATAGGCTATCCCCCTCCCATGTGAACACCACCATACATCTAGCAGTAAAGGCTAACAACTAATCCATCCGGTGGCCAGTTAAACCATAACCGTTCACGGTTATTGCAACATGTGGCCACTATCACGAAGACCGGTAGCTAGTGCTACCATCACCATTAGTTAACCCAGTGGATGTTACCATGTGTCCACTATTGCAAAGACCATGCCTAACGGTTAACGGTTATCCAAAAACTGCGCCATTAAAACATGCTTAAAACGCTAATCCAGTTTAACATTTAATTAAACTGCAATTAACATTCAATTAAATTGTGATTAACATTTAATTAAACTACAGTTTAGTTTGGCAGAGAAGTTAGCAGACCCGACAAATCCAAGGATTTCTCCAGTTTTAGTGGGAATAGCTGGAGTTCCTCCAGTTTTAGTGGAGTTTTACTGGGAGAAACAATTTTTGCCATAACTTTTGCAAATTTGACCAAATTGGGATCAGGAAAAGGTGTTCCTAGATGATTTTGATGTTCTAAGCACATTGAAGGAGGTTTCAGGAGAAGTGGATCATTATAAACAACACTTTTTCCCTTTTGAGTTAATACAGGGGCCCAAGCCATGGAAGCTGGACCAAGGAGATGTAGCCTAGGAGGGGTGAACTCCTGACGTTTCATAAACATTTGATTGATGTTGTTCAACACTTTACTTTCATGTTAATTTGCTCATGAACTTAACATAAAACCTAACAAAATTTACTTGTTTTCATTCATAAACACCATAAGGGAACCTATGCACATGAAGGAAAAGATAAGCATTTGTTTTTAAATCTAAAGTTGAAATTAGCACAAAAAAACTAACATTCAACGATATATCAAGTTGGTATCAATACAAAGGTTATTTGCTTGATTGCTTTATTTTTGTGCAAGTAGGGTTTTAATGGTTGCAAATTTGTTATGCTTACAAGGTTAAAGTTGCAGAGAGGAGAAGGGAAACTATTGGTTGCAACTCCTGTGGTAATGCCCAGAAGAAGGAGAGCCATAAGGCCATAATCTCCACCGAAAGTTCCAAGCCCAACTGCACTTGAAACACCTCAAGTTTTGTCTTCAATTGAGATTGAGGAGGTACAAGTAGTACCAAAACTTGAGCTTGAATCCAAAGTCATCATGTCTGAAGCAAGAGAGATTGAAGGTCTTTCGGAAGAGGAAGAATTCAAGAAATCTTTCTATGACTTAATTGACATGGTTAGAGTCCTCTATGAAGAGAGGAATACTAGAATGGTTGGAGAGAGTTCTAAGTCCCGACATGGAGGGGGAAGCTCAGGAGACAGAAAAGATAAAAAGAACAATTCAAAGGGTAATGGAGGAAAGCCTCCTCCATCTCCACCATCTTCATCATCTTCATCATCCTCAACATCTCAAACTGCATCATCTTCCACTTCCATCACAAAAACTATTCATACTCATTCAAAAACCCCAAAGGAAAAAACTCCCTTACTCAAATTGGACATTAATTTGAACTTCCCATGTATAATGGAGAGGTCAATGTAGAAAAGTTAGAGAATTGGATTCGACAATTGGAGGTTTATTACAGAATTCAGAACCTTCAAGAAGATGACATAAAGATCCACTTGGCTTCATTGAGGCTAGAAGGAGCAACATTAGTCTGGTGGGAAGCAAAGACTCAAGAGGAAATGCAAATTCATGGTAAGTTATCCATTTCTTGGGTTGAATTTGTTTCTGCAAGTAAAAGACAGTTTTATCCTTTAGCCTATATGCAAAAATCCATTATGAGTTGGCAAAATTTTAGGCAACTCAAGGACCAAACAATTCGAGATTATACCGAGGAGTTTAGGAAGAGGGCTTTGTTGTTAAGAGTAAACTTGAATTCCCAAGATACACAATTGAAATATATTGGGGGTTTACATTCCTACTTAAAACATACTATCCTTATGTTCATTCCAAGAAATTTAGATGAGGTATGTGTGAAAGCCATGCACCTTGAAGCAAGAGGAAAGAACATTCAGGAAGAAGCTAGTAAGAAGAAGCCATTCGAGGGTAAGGAGAAAGAGAAGGGTGCAAAATGGAAGGGAAAGAAGAATGCAGGTGTGAAGAAAGAAGGGGAGAAAAATATATGCCAACATTGTTCAAAAGTTTGGCATGATGAAACCCATTGTTGGACATTATATCCCGAACTAAGGCCTAAGAAACCAAACAATAAGGGAAAATGAAAGACGACTGCTACCACACAACATGATCTTGGATCATATTCTGGTGATGAGACTAAGATTTCAGCCATGGTCACAAAAGGAAAAGAAGTTGTTGGAAGCACTAGTTCTTCACATAGTCATAACAATACTCAAAATGAAGAATCAAGGATAGGGTTGTTCCATATAAGGGAAATTTCAAATCATAAAACAATTGATGTATTATTTGATAGTGGGTCACAATCAAACTTAATTTCAGAAGACTTGGTCAAAAATCTTAACCTTGAAACTGTACCTCATCATAAGCCATATCCCTTGAGTTGGATAGTCAATAATGCAAATTTACAGGTTACGAGGAAATCCTTATTCAGGTTTGCCATTATTGAAAAAGTCGTTGATGAAGTTGAGTTAGATGTAGTTCCACTTGACATCTCAGGAATTATTTTGGAAAGTCCTTGTTTGTATGATAGGAAAGTAGTATTTTATCGCCATGAGAATAAATATCTATTGCTCAATAATGGAGTGGAGTATATTGTAAGAGCCCATCACAAAATGTTAAACATTTCTTTGGTTAAATCAGGGCAGATGAAGAGACTAGTAAATGCAAGTAAAATTTTTTGTGCTTCTCATGATTAAGAAAAAAATGATATTGATTTTAAATCTTTTGAAAGTTGTGATGAAAAATTAAAATTTGATTTGTTTAATGTGGTAAGCAAGCATGGCGAGATGTTTCAACAACCAAACGGGTTACCTCCCAAGAGGGGAATTCAGCATGAGATACAACTGCAGCAGGATGTTCCACTTCCAAATATTGGCATGTATCGCATGTCGATTATGGAAAGTATGGAAATCAAGAATTGATGAACAAAGGTATCATACGCTCATCTACTTCGCCATGTGGTTTACCCATTGTATTGGTGCCAAAGAAGGACGAAACTTGGCGCATGTGTGTGGATTTCCGTGCACTGAACAAAATAACGATAAAGAATCGTTATCCACTCCCAAGAATTGATGATTTGCTTGATCAATTGAGGTATGCAAGGTATTTCACTATGTTAGACTTAAAAAGTGGTTATCATCAAGTTAGAATAGATGAAGAGGACATTTGGAAAACCGCATTTAAAATTAAACAAGGATTGTTTGAGTGGCTTGTTATGCCTTTCAGTGTTACAAATGCTCCAGCTACTTTCATGAGATTTATGAATGATGTATTGAGACCATTTCTAGATGACTTTGTCATTGTTTACTTAGATGATATTTTCATATTCAACAAATCCAGAGATGAACATGTCATACATGTGAACAAAGTACTTGATGTCTTGAGAAAAGAACAATTGTTTTTAAAGATGTCAAAGTGTGAATTTGGAAAGACTTATTTATTATATTTGGGACACAGTTTTGGAGGAGGTGAGCTGAAGATAGGGCCCTCTAAGGTTGAGATCATTCTGAATTGGCCTAAGCCCAATACAATTACAAAGGTAAGAATCTTTCTTGGGGTAGCACAATATTGGAGGAAACTTATTGCTAATTTTTCTTCCATTGCAGCTCCACTACATGCATTGACTAGTGTCAAGAAAGTCTTCCACTGGGGAGATGTACAACAGAAAGCATTTGATGCTTTAAAACAAAATATTAGTTCAGCATCGATATTGGCTCTTCCAAATCTTAGACAACCATTTGAGATTCAAATGGATGCTAGTGATTATGCCATGGGAGCAATTCTTATGCAACATGGTAAGCCCATATCATTTCATTTGGAAATTTTTAATGGAGCTGTGACTAACTATCCCACTTATGACAAAGAAATTTACGCATTAGTATAACGTGTCAAAAAATGGAAACGCTACTTGATGGGGAAGGATACCATTATCCATACCAACCATCAACCATTGCAGTGCTTACAGTCACAGTCAAAGTTGCAGCAATCACGACACTTCAGATGGATGGGTTTTCTACAACAATTTCATTCGGTTATCAAGTACAAAAAGGGAATCTACAATAAGGTAGCTGATATGCTTTCTAGGCCTATTGTAAATTCAACTATTATACTCAAGCACAATTCTGTTTTACATGAAAGTTACATTGAGCAATATGCATATGATAATGACATTCAAGATGTGTATGCAAGCTTGAGGCAAGGAAACCAAGATTAAGAGTTAGATTACCATGTACATAACAATTTGTTGTATCACTTGGGCAACTTATGTATTCCACAGGGAGAAAGAAACAATATCATAAGGGAGGCTCACACTTCATTGATTGTTGGACACTTTCTTGTAGGCAAGAAAATAGCAAATCTCCAAAGATATTTTTATTGGCCTCACATGTTTGATAATGTATCTCGTTTCATTAGAGGATGTTCTTTGTGTGAAACAGGTAATCCTAGCAATAGGAAACTAGGATTGTACACTCCACTTCCGGTACCTTCACGTCCATGGGAGAGTATCTCAATGGATTTTGTAGGAGGTCTTCCATTGTCAAGGAAAGGTCATGATTACTTGTATATAGTTGTAGAAAGGTTCAACAAAATGTGTATTCTAACACCATGTAAAAAGAAAATTACAACTGATCAAAAAACTCAAATTTTCTTTCAAAATATTTGGGTTCATTTTGGTCTTCCTACTTCCATTGTAAGTGATCGAGATTCTCGATTTGCTGGGAATTTTTGGTCAAATTTGTGGGACATGATGGACAGTAAGTTGAAGAAGAGTACAACCTTTCATATGCAAACATATGGACAAACCGAGGTGGTCAACAAGACAACCATTCATCTTCTTAGAGGATATTGCAACAAACATCCCAAGTTGTGGGATGAACAGTTGCATTACATACAACATGCATATAACAGGGCAAAGCATTCTTCCATAAACACATCGCCATTTGAGGCATGTTATGGGTACTTACCAAGATCTCCATTGGATTTCATCTTTGAGAAAGATGTTTCCATCGATGGTCATAGCGACATCAATAAGGCAAATAAGTTCATTGAGAAAATTCAGTTGATACATCACACAATGCAAGAACAACCTGAAAAGAGTCAGGGCAGCTACAAGGCAAGGCATGACAAACACTGTGTCGATCATAAATTTCAAGTTGGAGACGAAGTTTGGTTAGATATTAGCAAAGAAAGGCTTCAAGGGGAAGATAAAAAGCTTAAGCCAATCTGTTATGGTCCTTTTAAAATCTGGAAAAGATTGGTAACAATGCATTTAAGCTAGATTTGCCTCCTTATATGCAAATATACTCTATTGTTAAAGTTGAGAATTTGAGATTGTTTGAGCCTCGTTTGATTGATGATCAAGGAGAGCATGTTCAGCTGCCATCAATAGATGATTTCTCGCTAGAATATATTGATGAGCTACAACAAGATCTCATACTTGAAAGAAGAACCAGAACTTCGAAGAGAGGGAATGTCAAATACCTTCGAGTGGGACTAAAGGGACAAAATCCTTCTAAGGCCAAATGGTTGCAGATCGGGAAGGTGAGGGAGTTGCACCCTCACCTGATGAACAATTGATAGTATCTTTTGGGGTCAAAAAGGCTTCTAGTGGGGAGGAATGATCATGTGCTCAGTATTTAGCTCAACAATCAAAGTTCTCAGAATCACTCAAAACCTGAATGATCGCGCCTGTCTCGGTGATACGATCCCAACGCATCTCATTTCATTGAAAACCAAGCTCGTATGAGGAAGATATCGTGTTTTTTCCACTTTGCAAAACAAAGGAATTTTTGCAAAAAAAATACAATCACTACAAAGTCAACAGTCTATACTGCTGATGTGATAGGTCAACGAATTGGTCAATTTCCAATCAAGTTTCACCAAGTGTCATGTTTTTATTGGTCTGCAGGTTGGTGATGTGACATAGTTTTACTAATCGGAGGTGGAGCAATGAGCAGGGGACAAGTGGAAAGCTTGGAGGCCGCCATGTGTCCCTCCCCAAAGGACCTGTGTCAATGGTGCACAATGGAAAAATAATGGGCAGGTTGGCAGGGTCGAACCCGTGACCTCGCCTGTATAAACCTCACACCTTACCATTGTACTGCTATGTTAGTTCTTAATATAAAATGGCCACATGTTATATATAAAGTGTTATGTCTTGACAGTTGGGGTGAGGAGGGAGCCAATCCGCAAGCCAGCCCCCTCCCATGTGAACACCACCATACATCCGGCGGTAACGGCTAATCCATCCAACGGCCAGTTAAACCATAATCGTTCATGGTTATTGCAACATGTGACCGCTATCATGAAGACCGGTGGCTAACGTTACCATCACCGTCAATTAACCTACAGATGTTCCCATGTACACTATTGTGAAGGCCGTGACTAACGATTAACTGTTATCCAAAAACTGGGCCATTAAAATGCGCTTAAAGCGCTAATCCAATTTAACATTTAATTAAACTGCGATTAACATTTAATTAAATTATAGTTTAGTTTGGCGGAAAAGTTAGTGGATCCGAAAAATCTAGGGATTCCTCCAATTTTAGTGGAATTAACAGGAGTTCCTCCAGTTTTAGTGGAGTTTTACTAGGAGAAACAATTTTTGCCACAACTTTTGCAAAATTCGACCAAATTGGGATTAAGAAAAGGTGTTCCTAGATGATTTTGATGTTTTGAGCACAATGAAGTAGGTCTTAGGAGCAGTAGAGCATTGCAAACAACACTTTTTCCATTTTGAGCTAATATAGAGGCCCAAGAGGGGTGAACTCCTTCATCAAAACACTGTGTTAAGAGTTCATTTTGATGGTTTGTTGTACATTTGATTGCTATTGTTCAACACTTTACTTTCATGTTATTTTTCTCATGAACTTAACATAAAACTTGACAAAATTTAGTACCTATTTTCATTCAAAAACACCATAAGGGAACCTATACACATGAAGCAAAAGATAAGCATCTGTTTTTAAATCTAAAGTTGAAATTAGCACAAAAAAACTAACATTCAACAACAGATCAAGGGAGAGTGTTGGAAAACGAAACTATGCTCAGTGTTCATAATATGTATTGTACTAATATTCATTGTAAATATAATTTTGAAAATTATGGGTTTCATGCTCTAGATTTTACTTTCTCAATTAGGTCAAGCATGTTCTTCATGCTTTAGGGTTCGTTGAGTCAATTTAATATTTTTCATATGTGTAATACCTTTATGGGCACTTTGTATCAAGAAAGAAGTCATAAAATTCAATGAAAAAGTGTCATTTTGAGACTCCCAACACCAATTCGGCTCTCCTAGCTAAGTCGACCTAGAAGAGGCCCATTCAACACAATGAGAAGATTTAAATAAGAAGAAGGTTCAACCTATTTGGCACCATTTGCGCATCAAGTTTGATATGAAACTAAAACAAGAAGAAAAGGGAAAGTGAAGTCGCAAAAGGAGAATCCAAGTGAAGAAGCTATAATCTATTTTTTGATCTAATACAGTTCACAAGTGCAAGTTTTAGGGTTTTTTTGTCACTACTATAGTCTAAAATTGTAGGAGGAGAATTGCAGGAAACCGAGATCCTGAAAAATGCAGGAAGAAGAAGCGTTGACCTTCGTTGAGTTCACTATTATGGAGAAGATACTTTGGAGAGTTGACTTGGTGTTTGGTTGAAGTCTCTTGGTCTTGGTTTAAAGCCTTGGTTGTCTCATTTTGACTTAGTTCTACATATAAATAAGAGTTTTTGGGTTTTCCCCCTAGGAGAGGGGTGTTTCCTTGGCTAAGAGATTATATCTTATGTGTCTTATTCTTACAATCTTCATACACTATAAGTTGGTAATTTCTTGATGATAGAAGAAGAAATGATAAAGAATTAAAGGCCAACACATACTCACAAGTGATTATCAAGGAAAGAGGAATCAAAACTCTAATCTTCATTTACATTAATTTCTCAACACGGTATCATAACTAAGGTTAAGGAAGGACATTTTGAACATCACCTCACTGTCCATCTATTTGAAGACTCCTTTGAAGCATCTATCCTCAATGGCTAACTAGATAAATCAAGGCATCAAGACTATTGGAAACTTATTTATATCTACCAAAGATTATGTGATCAAGCTCATCCCAATTCTATCTAAGGGAATCATGGCCAATTAATTCCTTTGATCTTACTGGTACTTTTGATGATGATGTGTGGATAATTGACAGTGGAGCCTCTCGACACATGACAGGAGAAGTTAGTCAACTTCAAACCTTATAAAAAAGAAACACCTCTCATGCAGTGGATCTCAGAGATAATAAGAGCTATCTAGTCAAAGGAATTGAGTCTACGACTTTGAAGTTAGAAGGCAAAGGAAACATTCATCTCCACAACATTCTCTTCGTTCTAGGTTTGCAAGAAAAATTACTTTCAATTTCTTGTATAGAAGATAAAGGAGATAAATATACTTTCATAAATGGCAAGGTCCTTGTTTGGGGAAAGGGTTCTAGCATTGATAAAGCTAAGTTCATTGGGATTTGTGAGGGGAGGTTGTATAAACTATTAACACCTCTTCCTCAAGCTCTTGAACATCCCTTCCAAACAATGGAATAAAAGGTTTAGTCATCTTAACTATAAAATATTACCCTTTTTAAGAAAAATGGTAAAAGGCATCCCCGATTTAAAGGAAGGCCATGGAGAAGTATGCAAGGGATATGCTTTATGTAAAAATGTTAAAAGGCCATCTACATGCAATGATACGGGATCTAAGGAAATATTAGACCTCATTCATTCAAATGTATGTGGTCCAATGGCAGAAAAATATCTTGGGGGTCATCAATATTATGTAACATTTATTGATGACCATTTAAGAAAAATACAGATCTATCTCCTCAAACATAAAGATGAAGTTGTTGAGAAATTCCAAGAATTTAAGGTAGAGGTAGAAATCTTGATAGAAAGAAAAATAAAGACATCAAGATTTGATAATTGTGGGGAATACACTTCCAAGGAACTTATAGCTTTTTACAAGGAAGCATGTATTAAGAGGGAGCTTATAGTTCCTTACAAGCCTCAACAAAATGGAGCGGCTGAAAAAAAATAATAAAACAATTGAATGCGTTAGGGCCATGCTCCATGATAAATATCTTCCAAAATTCTTATGGGGAGAAGCAACTATGACAACAATCTACATTCAAAATAGAAGCTCTCATAAGATCCTTGAAAACATGACTCTCGAAGAAGATTTTTTGAGGAATAAAGCTTAATGTAGATCATCTTTGAATCTTTAGACATCCCATTTCTATTTACATTCCAGAAGATCAAAGAAAGAAGCTAGACTATACCAGCATAAAATGAATCTTTGTTGGATGTAGCTTGTCATCTAAGGCCTACAAAATCTATATTAAGGAAGCATGTCATATTGAAGTTAGTAGAGACGTCATTTTTTATGAAAACATTGCATACAAAAGATCCAAGGACTTTCCCATTGATTCTAATGAAGAAGATGCACCACTCTTTGAACAAAGGGAAGATCATGACAACAATGAAGTTCTTCCCATCGATTAAGAAGAGGAAGGACCAAGTGAACCTATTCAACAAACTATCATTCCTAAAAATTCAAACAGACCATCATGGTTAAAAGAAACTTTTCAAGAAACCAAAGGTCATGGAGCAACAAAAGGAGCCTTCAGAGAAAGTAAAATACCTAAAAGATATTCTAGGTATGCAACATATATGACAAAATTTATTGAAGCATAACCCTCCACTTATGAACAGGCAGATAATCAAACAGAATGGAAGAAATCTATGCAAGAGGAATACCAATCTATCATGAAGAATGGAGTTTGGGAAATCCTTCTTGGACCTAGTGATAAATCAATTGTCACTTCCAAATGGATTTATAAAATCAAACATGCAATAGATGGAAGAATTGATAAATACAAAGAAAGATTTTTATCAAGAGGTTTCTCTCAAAAAGAAGGAATTGACTATGAAGAAACTTTTTCTCCTACAACCAGGTACACTACTATAAGATATTTGTTTTCTTTAGCTGCCTCTATGGGATGAAATATCCATCAAATGGATGTCAAAATACCATTCTTGGATGGGACTATAGATGAAGAAGTTTATATTGAACAACCACAAGGATTTGAAATTCATAGCAGAGAAACTCACATTTGCAAACCAAAGAAAGCATTATATGGACTAAAACAAGCTCCAAGAGATTGGTATGCTAGAATGGATGCCTACTTTCTAAGAATTGGATTTGTAAAAAGCATTGATGACCCAAATCTATACATAAAGGTTGTAAAAAATGAGCTTGTTATTATACTACTATATGTGGATGACTTACTCATTACAAGTGTAGAAAATCGTATTCAAGAATGTAAGAAAATGTTGGCAGCTGTGTTTGAAATGAAATACCTTGGGATTATGCATTATTATTTGGGCTTGGAAGTTTGGTAGAAACTAGGAAAAAAAATATCTTGGTCAAGGTAAATATGTGATCAAGATCTTACAAAATTTTGGTATGATGGATATTAAGCTCATGACAAGGGCCCTATGATCACAAATTTGAAGATTTTGAAAAGCTCACATTCTAGTCTTGTGGATCCTACAAGCTACCATTAGTTGGTTGTCTCCCTTATGCACTTATTAAATACAAGACTTGACATATGTTATGTAGTAAATGCCCTTAGTCAGTTTAGTTAGAGTCTTGTCATGATCATTGGATAGTTGCAAAACATATCTTGAGATACCTACATGGAACAATTCATCATTGCCTAAAATATGATGGCAAGGAAATTCTATTAATCGAATTTACAAACCTTGATTAGGGTGGTAGTGAGACTGATGGAAGAAACACTATAGGTGGTTGTTTTAACTTGAGATCTGTTATGATATCATGGATGAGTCATAAGAAAGACTCCATATTTTTAAGTAGTGCTGAAGTCAAATATGTTGCAACCTATGAAGTTGGAAAATAAGCTATTTAGTTAATGAAACTTCTTACAGATTTATTTGGAGGACCCATGGACCCCATAATGATATTTTGTGATGGTAAAAGTAGCACCAAGCTAATTGAGGATCAAGAGTTTCATGCTAAAACAAAGCACATTAATAACAAATATCATTACATTAGAAGTTTGGTATAAGATGGGGTCGTAAAGGTACAATATATCTCAACAGATAATCAAGTAACTGATATCTTGAAAAAATATCTTCCCAATAAGAAGCTTGAGTATTTGAGAAGTAAACTTGGACAAGCAGGTGTTAGAGTCCTATATTATATTAATCAAAGTCAATTTGGTATTTCTATGTATTTTGGTCAAGTTGCAAAGTTTGGTCATGATCTTATAAAGATCAAGTCTAAAGCGCCATTTGAAGAAATAAGTGGTGTCATATCATGAGTTAGTGGTCATGAATTATAGTGTCTATTATAAAATCAAATGTGTCATCAAGTCCTTATCATCACAAAAGGTGTGTTGCACAACTGTGCTACACTTTTGCTGCAAGAAGAGATTTCGAAGTTTGAATGTTTGTATTTGGCCTAGAAGCTTTCTCACATGTTTAAAACATTGTATGGACCATTATTACGTTTTCTTTCTTTGTTAAGAAATTATCATAAAATATGAAGATCACAGAAGACAATAGAACACAAGATATAAGCTCTCAGCTAGGGAAAACCCCCTCTCCTAGGGGAAAACCCAAGTCAAAATCTTCCATTCTTTTCAATAAAATCATCATCAAGGGACCAACAACAAGAAATGTACCAAGGCAAAATTTCCACATGTTCTAGCTCAAAAACTTCTTCTTCCATCTCAGACTTCAGTCTTTTATCTTCTGCAAAATTTCAAAGCTAAATCACTTAAGAATGTGTGTCCAAATGAGATCATGTCATCTTTTATTTATACCATCGAGATGGGTGTGAACAAACATGTCCATTGGGGTAGAGGATGACTTGTCATGTAGGCCGACTTGGCATCTAGAGGGGTTTTGACACAAAATAATTAAAATTCTTTTTCATTTTTCTTTTCAAGAGGTCCAAATAGGACTTTGACCTTTTGACTCAACAAAACCTAAAAGCATGACAAACATACTTATCTATTAAATAATAATAATAATAATTGTTTTAAAGATGAAATCCATGCTTAACAATTTTATTTTTTATCTTTTTTTTTTTCTTACATCAATACATAGAGGTACAATTGTGAAGATTGATACAAGTTACATCATCCAATACATTAAGCCCACAACTTAAAAAACCTTTTATTTTTACATAAAGTACATAGAGGTACAATTGTGAAGATCTAAACAAGTTACATCATCCAATACATTAAGCCCACAAAAGGGAGAGGGTGCAATATTGATCTGACACACCCTCCCAACAAATAGCATCTTCATACCATAAAATGGAAGTGAAATTTCCAATCTCCAATATTTGAGCAACCAAACCATAAAGAGACTTTGGACTGGGGTAGTGCAGGTATAACTCCAAAAAGAGTCCAAGGAGTGTCATCAGACTCTGCACCATAGAAATTAATTGAGAGAGTCCACCTAGAAAGAAACATCTACTAGAACGGCTAAGCTGCACAATAAAAACATCAATACCCAAGGCAAGTAGAGAATCCACTGAAAGACCATCAAGTTCCAAATTGAGATCCCAGGAGACCCAACAACAACACTGTAACAAAAGTGGCAAAATAGTGGCAAAAAACATATGTTCTTAGAGATTATTCTTGATCTGGTGAAATGATAGTAAGATCTTGAACGCTGTCCACCGATGGGTCAATATGATCACCCAAATGACCAAGAGGGTCAATGAGATCACCAGAGGCAGAATTCGAGACAAGAAAACTTTCCACTTGAGGCATTGTAGGAGCCACATTATCAAGACATAACCGTTGATTGCGCAACATGCACTTATTATCCTTCAGTCAATAAAAATAAATTATAACTTTCAACCTGTTTATCTTTGAAAATTAAGCGAAGCAAAGTATCCATTTGTTGATGCAAAGCAAGAGAGTACAAGAAATGTAATCTCTTCTTATGAAATCTACCTAGGTCCACAACACTTTTTAGATCTGAACCTATCATTTGAAGCTTAGAATCAGAACGGTAGGGGAGTTCCTTAGTATCTTTTGCCTCCAAAGAAGAATGTCTCTCCTCACTTCAATATGAATCACATCAAAAAGCGTTCCAACATAATCAAAAGAAAAAGGTCAAGTATGCTTGAAGCCAACATTACCCATACCACCCCTCCTACTCATCATTCTTTGACGAGGAGGCATGATGCTTGAAATAGGGGAGTAAACTAAACAAGTACACAAACCACGACCAACAAAACAAGAGGATAGACAAATGACGAACTCTTGCTCCCTTGACCACAAAACTAGCAAATCATCGCCCCCCCAATGCCATAATAGAGGGTGGAATTTGAGAAAATAACCCAATTCCAGACAACTCAAAGACATAAGCCTCCAAAATTCCCAAAACCAAACCAGAATGTCATAAAAACCAATACCAAGCTCACAATCAAAATACTTTCCTCCCCCACAACACAAAGTGTCTAACCCAAATTGAGGTTGAAACAAAATGATAGGAGTAGCCCTAAGATAAACATCTAGGGTTCCCAAAAGATAAATCATGTAACACCCAACAAAGTCGACATTGTGCCAAGCTTAAACATAACAAGATTGAGTACTCGAAAGAGACAATAAAAAAGGTACAACTTAATAGAAATCCAAGCAACAATTATATTAAACTTAAACAGATATAAACATAAAACATGGTTAACAATGTTTTGAAACAATTGGTGAAGTGAGAACCACAATACCTCAATACACCTTAGCAGCTTGCCTAGTTCAAACATAGTTAAGGGCATGAAACCAAACTCTGGAAGAAACCCCATTTCACCCACATGCAAAGATGCACAAATAAAAACTTCGCTAATCAAATCGAGATAAAGGAGAGAGAATATGTAGCCTAACCTCCTTTCCTATAAAGTAAATATCTTTACCACACAAGAAAAACAAACCTACATTTAAAACAACAAAACTGGCAATACACCTTCCAACACCCTCCACTAACTTTCTGCCACGCCATAACGAATCTGAGACATTTATATAAAAGGCACTCCTTACCAGGAGACCCCGTTAGCACTTGTAATAACACCCCATCCGGAGAGTAACTAACTTTACTTAAAAAAATAATAATGTTTATTTAGTTTATTCCATTATTCAAAAGCAATGAATATTCACTTTATTCAGCAAAATGCAGTAAAGTGCTTTGGTAGAATTTTTCATGCCAACAAATACCAGAAAGTGCCCATGCCTGGAAATTTCTGTGCCCACGAATGAAAAGAAGTGCCCATGGTCATGAGCTGTCCGCCGAAGTTACAAACTTTACATACCCAAGTAATAATTGGCCATGAAAGTCAAAACAGATACCCTTTGATGGTATTTTTAACGACTATGTATGTGTATGATAAACATCAATTCCAGACCGCGGTGATTTAGTTTGATGTATACGTTATTTTAATGGACAGACATTATGTATATATATATATTATATATAATTTTGATTATTCAAAATTTTATTTTTAATTTTCATATATTAAATATATTTAAAATGTAAAAATATATTTAAAATTAGGTAATGTTTTTCTGGTAAAAATTAGTTTCAAATCAATAAGTGTGGTTTTAACTATAATTAAGACTTGTTGGTTAGAAGGGCGTCGTAAAAAAATTCTCTTATGTGATTTCTACCAAAAGATTTTGCTTAATTCATTATGGATCACAAAAGTAAGAAGATATTTAAAATTTTGAAAATGGAATATTAGTTATACAAATTTAATAATTTAAATTTATTATTTAACGATTAAAAAAAATTTGTGGAGGTTTTGGATTGATGGTAAATAAGTGTATTATTTTTTTTCCAAATTAAAAAAGAGTAATTTTATTCATCTTGAAACAAGGAATAAAATTACATCATTCACATACTAAAAACATTATGTAAGATAAATCTATTTTCATTTCAAAAGAAGTTTGCATCTCATGATATTTGATCCCTCTTAGAGCTTGATAGATCTGAGTTATGATAGATCTAGGTTGGTTTAGTTTCCTCCTTTAAACAGGCTACATTCCACATAAATACCATAAGGGAATACTATGCGTTTTCAATACCATGGTTCAATACTATTGCTATTTTTATTTATTTATTTATTTTGACAGAGTACTTACATTACATTAATTTTTTTTTATTTTTTTTCATTTTATGTAATTTGTCTGACTCAAAATGTTAAACATTACATTACAACATCAATCTTTTAATTTTTTCTTTTTCTTTTTATGTAATTTGACTTAGTCAAAATGTTAAACATTACATTACAACATCTCTACTATACTGGGCTAGAGAGTTCCTCTGGACACAATGAATGTAAGTGTGATAATAATCACTTAACTTCTCTTTATTGCCTTTCTTTTTCTACACTTTTTGTCATCCCCCTGAGTTTGGATCAACTAGAACCATTGCTAGTTTGCTTCTTGTTGTCTTCGGTGGGGATTCTTTGTATGCGTGAGCTCTCAGAAACATGAGCTCTCTTTGTACCACCTATTACGTTTTTTGAAACGCACCTCATTTTTCTGATGTTCTGATGCCTAGATCTCTTGTGATTTGATGTCATTTTGTGTATGAGTTACGGTTCCATTTTGGATTTGTGCATCCTCTTCTACTTGATTTGGAGGGTTCTCCATGGTTTCTTTTTCTTCTTCCTCTTTGAGGTGATGATTAGAGAGATGTCATTCTTTTGATTTGCAGGCCCACAATTTTTTCTTTTTTGGGATCTGTTTTGCTTGTGGTAATGTGTTCTACAAGTGTCTTGTTTGGTAGGATTTTCAACATCTAAATGTCTTGTTTTCATAATCTAATGCTTTAATCCATTGAAGGTTTTTATGTTTCACTTGAATGTGATAAGGTAGACCTTTGTTGAGGTCTATATCTATATAGATTCTAGCCAAGGTGAATATAACTTTCTCTGCTCTTTTGAGGTCGATCTTTTTGAATTTTTCCAGGGTGTTTCCGATTTCCTCTAGAGCCTTGTGGTGTTAGAAAGAGGGGGAGATTTGGTAGTCTCACCCATACCGACATTTTTGAGACCAACATCTTTTTGGAATCAAAATATGGGAACCAAGGGATGATGAAGGACCCAATTCTTCCCCAAAACAAAGGCCCATCATTTAGAACTTTCTCTATGTATTTAAAAAAATCTTTGAAACATAAATAGATATCATAGTTGGGGTTTAGGATGAAAAAACCCATTGGTGTAAAGCATTAGATCTAGGCCAAAAACCATTGAACCTGCATATTATAACTTTGGATTGGAGAGTAGAAAAAATGTAGTTTACCTCATGTAAATTAACTTCCATGACAAACACTTGTTTCATTCATTCTACAATATAGTGTCTATAAGTTATATTGACATTGATCCGCTGGTTTGAAATCTTTTCCTTGTGCCACATCCTTGTAGGAGGAAAATCTACTGGAACTTTTGGGTCTCGAAACTCCTTGTAGCTTTAGGTTCAATATTATGGTCGAGTTACTTGAGATATGATATTCCTTCATTTGGGAAAAACCTTGGTGCAAGTTTGAAACCAAATGATCTCTAACACCCTCCACAATAATCTTTTTGGCTCTTGCTTTATCTTTTTTCCATTGAGCAAGTGCTTATGCATATGATGTTGCTAGTTTTGGAATATCAGTTTGTGTATATTCCCATACTCCATTATCAATGAGGACAACATCTATCATGTCTTTCCAAGCACAAAAATTCAAGGCGCCCTCCAATGCATACTCCAGCCTCAATCCGTTGAAAAACATTTTTCCTACACTAAAGAGAATCTACACCAAAACATTTGCAAATCAAAATTTCTCTAAGAGAAGATATGGAACAAGTTTTTTATGTAGTCTTCTCATGCTGTGATACCATGTAGAAATTTCAAGAAATTTTCTATTGCTAATGAAATCTAACTAAAATCAAGAGACATAAATTTCTTCTACTATTCTGCAGAAAGAAAAACACAAGATAGAAACACATGAAATAACATGCAACCGTAAAAACATAAGGAACACAATGGTTTTATAGGGGAACTTGAATGGGAAAATCCCCTCCACTTCTTTACATTAATTCAGATGAGAAAGAGAATCGATTACAATGTTTTGCTTTAACTCTGAAGCACGCCCCACATTGAAAAATTGTTCTCTAGATTCCTAACCTGCTCTGGCCAACACTTAGCTAATTCAAGTCTCAACCAACCTCCTATTTCCTTGCGCAATCCTGGAGGAAATTAGCTCCTAAAAGATAGGGAAATTCCCTATTTCCTTGCACAAATACAAGGGGAATTGATAACCTACTCAATGCAAGAGCGTTGTACACTCAACAATATACAATTATAAATACAAATATAGATTTTTTATCCACTTAACTAGGAAATTCGAATTCCATGCACGAACGGGTTTATTTTTAGTTGATTGACTAGTTAATTGAGAGGTCAGTGAGTTAACAACAATCATAACTACTCAACTAATGACTAAAGCCCAGTTAATTGAGTTCAACTGAAAATAAAAAAACTAGATTGCTAAATTTTAGCAGTCACTACAGGCACAACTCTAGTCCAAGCCTACAAACTCAAATTTGTTGATCTAACTAGGTGACAAGGCCATGCGACTCAAGCTAACTGCAATCCAAGTCATCCCCTTGATGTGGAAAATTGAATTTCTCCATTTGACTAAGGCACAAGTCCAATGAAGCCTTTTCTCGCTAAATTCTAATAGAGGGAGATTGTTGGACATTGGGTTCATTTCTCCCTTTGTGTTTCATGACATGGACTAACCTCCTCTTGTGGATCCTAACTATGGAAATTGTAGCGGAGATTAATGTCTGCGGGTTTTATTTTAATGTCAATAATGGTTCCAACACTACATGCAACTCTAAGGATTGAAAATTGTTTTTCCTTTTCCATTACACTTCACTTTCCTCTTTCTAGTTTCCTTCTCATGCCTAAATTTGGCACACCTGACACATTGTCCATTGGATTTTCTCTTCGACAAGCACACCTTCTAACTCTTCTTCTCAACAATCTAGCTACATTTCACCCCAATAGATAGAAACTCATATGACCAAAACATTTTGGAATTTGTTCTTCATCATCTTTTGTAGAAATTTTTATATTAACTCATCCCTCAGCTTCCTACAATTGTTTTCCTTTGGTGTCAGTCTGAATATCCGCCTCACAGAACCACCTTGTTCACTGTCAGCAATAGTCTTCCTTCTTAGACTAAAAATCCATACTTCCTCATCCTTGACCCTATACTTCTTGGAATTGTGCACCATTTTTAGGGATCTCATGTTTTTCCTTTACCTCATTTCTTCATGGAAACTATGCCTCCAACACTCTAAACCACCAAGCCACCATTTGTGGCAAACCTACTCTTCCCACACTAAAAATTAGTGGCAAACCTACTCTTCCCACACTAAAAATTAGTGACTACATTGAATTGGAAAAAATAATTTTTAGTGCCTCTCCATTAGTTATTTCTCTTTTCATCACTCACGATTGTTGCATTTATCAAAAATTCCTTGCACCTTCACCTAGACGCACGATACTTGTGCTGGCATGGCAACATATTCGTCTCCTCTATACTATACAAACTATTTTATATCAAGGATTTAGTCTCTCACCTCTACAAGCTAAATAATATCAGGCTCCTTTAGCTCTGATACTAGTTGTTAGGATCACAAACTACCGAGAGAAGTGGCAGTGTCTATAGACATGGTCGCTTGGATCATATTGTTAACTAGGAAAATTTAACATGGATTTTTTTGGCCTTTAAATAGGCTACATTAGAGATGAATACCATGGACAAGACCATGGGGTCTTATAAACCTAGGGCTCGAAAACCACTAATAATTTGATCAAGTAAATTTTAAATGAACCACCCTAACATTTTATACCATCGTTAAAAATATGGAAATGGTCCTAGTAATTCTCTTTAGCATTAACGCATTTTATGTATATCATCAAAAAAAAGTGTAAAATAAAATTTCTCAACAATATTTCCTTTCGTAACCATTGAATAAGTTAGTAAATGATCCTAAAATTTTGTAATTGTGTGCCACAATATTCAAGCCAACATTAAGAGTTAATTCGAGAAATATATAAATAAATAAATAAATAAATAAATCTATATATATATATATATATATTCCTCCTTAATTTCTTTTTGAAAAGGAACCGTCAAAATATAGAAAATTAACATATACTAATATGTAAACTTATATAAATTCTAATTTTTAAATCAAAGAATCTAATAATTAAATCAAGTTTTAATATCTCTAATCAAATCTATTTTAAATTATATAACTTTATTCATCTCATAACACCTATACTCATGGAGTCTACTCATAGTCTCTAACAACCGGCCAAAAATGTATGTTCTCTTCAAAGGCATTATCCTAGCTCAACCTTTACCAATTAGATCTCTAATTATAATAGGTGACTCTAATAGCTTCATCCATCATCTTTCTATAAGAACCTTTCCTTTGCACTCCAAGCTTCACCATATTTACATAAGAATTTTGAGATATTTCCCTTTGATTCCTCGCATTCAAGTAAAACATGTTTTAAGAGTCTTGAACAAGGAAACAAACAAGCCGACAAATCAATCCTTATCACTCCCTCTTGGAACTTTGAGGGTCAACAGAATAGAGGAAGCAATTACACCCTAAAAATATGATGATGAATTTCAATTTAAAAAAATTTAGTCTCAAGTGCAACAACTCCAAACAGTGCAGCATGAAGATGCTCATGGTAGTGAGCACAAAATCTCTTCTACAAGCTCGTCCAATATAAACTGAGGGTCAACAAAAACCTTGAGGAAGAAATTTTACCTTAAAAGTATGATTATGAAATTCAATTTAGAAATAAATAGTTTCAAGTGCAACAAGTTTAGGCAATGCAATAGGGAGACACTCCACGAGCACAAAATCTCTTATAAAAACTTATCCCAATCTGAAGTCCCTGATCTTAATTTGGTAGCTATGGATGAAAATTTGATTATTATAGATTACTAAGGCTTAACAATTGTTATATTTTGATACCAGCAGCTAAATGTTATTGTGTTAATGAATTTTTCTATAGATTATATATGTAGCACTTGGCACACAATTAATCTTGCCATACTCGTGTAATGTTAAAACCTTTTAAAATATTTTGTATGAGGAACTTATGGATGTATCTCTTCTGTACTAGGTCCATTTTTTGTTAATATAATCTATTTTGTTATTTAAAAAAAAAAATATTCCAATTTGAATAACATTTAACAACCTTTTCATTTACTAAATTTATTAATATATGTTTTTTAATAAATATATATATATATATTCTTTTCTCATAACGTATAAATAATATGGTGACGGTTCAAAATTATGTGGGAAAAAATTCAGCTCTGCTAAGGGTTGGTGTGGCTTAAGCTCGGTGGGATCCCCAAGTGAATTTGATAGCTTAGGGTCGCTACTACTCAAGCCACAAGTTAGGTGTGCCAATCATCTCATGAATCACAATTCCTAGCAAACACACACACACACACACACACACACACACACACACACATATATATAGTCTAACTTATAGACGAAATGACTGTGTTTTCATAGCATTTTTCTGGTTAATTTTAACCAAAATCCTGTATAATTTAAAAAAAAATTGAGTTTAAGTTCTTTAATCTGTAGAATGTGACTTCCCCAACGGTTTTTCTCTGAATCTATTTATGCATTCAAAAATGTCTTTTAAACAGCAAAAAAATCATAAATTTGCTTGAGATTTATGGGGAGATTTTGATGAAAAGACTATTTCGTCTATAATTAAGACCATATATATATAATTAGATAATTTTGTTACAAATTTATTTTTAATGGATATCCATCTTTATTGATTGTTTTTATTATACCAGCCAATAGGCATGGTATTACACATTCAAATTTTTTTGACTATGTATTAGTTTGTCTTTGACAAAAAAAATAGCTTTAATATTGAGAATTCAATTTTATTTATTTATTATTATTTAAATTTATTTATTTGTAAAGTGATTAGTTGAGGTTTTATTATTGATTGTTTAATAATTCCCATTTTTATTAATTACTATTATTTATTTATTATTATTATCATCTCCCCTTCAAAACCGTAACCGTAAGTATTTGCATTAAAAAAAAGCAGCGAGTATTTGCACGGACGCCCAACCTATTATCAATGCAATGCTTTAAATTTCACTAAGTCTGAGTCCCTGATCCCGAATAAGGAAGACTTCCCATCTATATTTTTAATGAAGATTTGGTATATTTCCTGATACAACTCTCCCGGTCTTTCGTCCAACTCAGAATTGAGAGAGCAGGTGAGATCTCCTTGTGAGAATGTATCACACGTGAAAGCAACTGGTTGCTCCTCTGTGAACCACATTTTAATGAGGGTTGTGGAAGCATATGAGCCCGAAGCTGAAGGATAAGTAGGACATCAACCCTGTTAGGCTTGCCCGCCTCGACCACCGCATTCTTGCCCAAACTTTTTCGGTGACACAATCTTTGAAACCCATGTTCAATCTTTGGTCCTTCAAGTCAGTCTCGTAACAAGCTCAGTCGTGGGTATTTTCTACAGATCTGGGCCTTCGTAACAAGCCCAGTAGTGGGTATTTTCCACAGATCTGGGCCTTCGCTTGCCCTCAAAGGCCATGGGTGATCTGCGTCGAGGAAACGACCATTCCTCAACGGACAAAACCGGAGACAACCATTGTCCATCGTCGTGGCAAATGCTGAGCTCTTAAAATTTGTAGTTTCACTTTTTACTTTATTATAGAATATTTTTGGTTCCAAAGCACTGAAATAATAATGATGCCACTGCATGTCATTATTTCAATTTCACAAAATTTAACTTCATTTAATCAAGTTATGGGATTCAGCAGTGTCAAGTGCATATCAGTTGTTACGCAATAAAGCAGTTGTCTATAATGCGATTTTTTGAAACTCTTTCTCGTAGGTTTTTCCGGTGAAAATTCGGCAGCAATTTATTGGAATCTCAAATTTGATAGCTAGTTTCTGCATAATGAAAGCGTCCCAGGGGTTTTTCAAGGTGCTGAATCCAAATATGCAGTAAAAAAACCATTTTAACTGCAACAAATCAAGATTTAACCTCAATTTCTTCCACCTGACTCCGTCACCGGAATCTCCAAAAAATCTCATTATAGACAACTCTAGCAATAAATATGGTACAATTTAACAAAAACTGAGCTAGCATATTTCCCATGCTCATTTAACAAATGCATTGTTTCCAAAATAGAGTCCATTCCATCTATATGCTGTAATTTGATGTTGATATGTCCTGGACAAAATTTCTATTTCTATTTCTATTTATGGAAAGCTTAAATATATAATTTAAAAATCATTTTACAATCACCAATCAAATTACATATGTCCTGGACAAAATAAATGCTGTCGGGGTTATTTTGTTCTTATTTTCTTTCTTATTTAAAGGTTGGCTATCTACTTTAAAGATCATTATGCAAACTTGAGTGGAACTGGTTCAAGCTTTGATCTTGACTGATTGTAAACTTCGTTTGTAAACCTAGTTGATTGTGACCCTCGTTTGTAGCTTTCAATATTTGGTATTTATTTTAAAAATTACTATTCAAACTTGAGTGGTATTGGTTCAGGCCTTGTTCTTGAAACCTAGTTGATTGTGAGCCTTATTTTAGCTTTGATTTGGTAGATAAATTGTGTGATACACATTGTGCCATTCTCTATTCATTTGTTGTGTGACATAATATTTTTATTCTCTATTCATTTGTTGTGTGACATAATATTTTTTTGTCAAAAAGATGTGTGGTTTAGTTGATTGTGAGCCTTATTTTAGCTTTGATTTGGTAAATAAATTGTGTGATACACATTATGCCATGCTCTATTCAATTGTTGTGTGACATAATATTTTTTTGTCAAAAAGATGTGTGGTTTAATATTTGGACATGTTTGTGTGCAGATCGCTGGTTTTTTTTAAATGGTATGATTTTTTATTTTTAATTTCTAAATAAATTTGAAAAAGAAATAAATTATTAAAATATAAATATTTAAATATATTAGCTCACATTTAGTTTGCTTTATCCAATTTGTATTCATGTTTGTTACACATATACAAACTATCAATTTTATTTAGAAGTTCATTCCATATTTTGTTTACCCAATCGCTTTTTTCATCTAACAATTAACATAATGTTGGTGCACTATTTAATTTTTCAAATGCTCGTAGATAATCTTTTATAAACAAAAACACAAATTAAAGAATATAATATTTATTAACAAAACACAATTTAAGGAAAAGGAAAAATTATTATTATTATATATATATACTATAGAAAATGATAATTTATATATATATATATATTTTTGGGTTATAGTTTGTGAGAATTATATATAATATACTATATTATATTTGTTAAGTCACTTTAAAAGTGAAATATAAAGTTGTTAGACTTAAGTAACTTTTCAAGATTGAAGCTTGTGTATTCTCATTAGACGAATACTTATCTTTAGCAACATATCTTGCATTATGGTTTCGACACATTTTATTATAATAAATAAATATGAAGATGTGTAATTTGGGATTCTTTAATATGAAAAAAATTTTGGGAAATTTTTAGGTTTTTAAAATTTTCTTTCATCACTAAAGTTAAGTTTAAGCTAGGGTTAGTATCATTGTTAGATGGAAAAAAAAGATGCCTAAAAGAAAGGTGTTGTCACTATGATTGTGTATAATTAGATTAAGTGTAGACACACTTAGACCATTGCAACTCCCACAATTAGCTCTCACCCTCAACACCCCAAATCACCCATAGAATTTGAGCCTAAGTGGATAATGCTATACTTTTCATCTAGTGTTTTGAAACATAATTACAAAGCCACAGTTAAAGTTTACACTAGGGAAACCAAAGTCCCTTGGGTGTGGTGTTCGCATGCTTTTCTCAAATGAATTTTTAAACATTCTTATATTATATTTATATTTGGCTGCCCAGATGGAGGTGTTAGTGAGGCATTGATGGGGGCATGGAGTAATAGGATGGGGTTCCCCACTGCCCCACCCCCTTGTACACCACAATGCAAAGGGGGGTTAATTAAGCCTCACCTCCCAAGGAGGGGGGCGGAGGCTCTTGGGAACGTCATTATTGTGAGATCGATTACATGGGTTGAAGCCTCTACGATTTTCTTCCTCCTCAACAACCTGATTGCTCTGCTCCTCTGCTCTTGCTCCTCTATCATATTCTCATGCTACTTCCTTTGTTTGCCATGACCTTTGAATGCATCACAATGGCTCAAGTGTGGACTTGCTATCCATCCCCCCTCGATTTCCTTCTACCTTTGATGGATTTTTTAGAAGGTGAGGGACTTGTCCATAATTCAATAGATGTTCAACCCTCCTCGCATGAATTTCCAGTTATTTTCTTTCATCAACAACTCTTACAAATCTCATCTATGCTTTAGCCAATTATTAGTTGCATCTTGCTACATATTGTTGCAATGGCACACCAACACGCACACTGTCGCAAAGGTGGAGGGGGGCGAGGAACAGTGAACGACTCCAGGGAAAGGTTTTGGGTAGAGTCCTCAGTACACAGTTTTCAAGAGCTCGCCCCTCTTGACATTCAAAGGGAAATTCAATTGGTGGAGGAGAAAATTCATCAGGAAAGGCAATAAATTTTGGATTTTGATGTAATGGCAAACATCACTCCTTGGGTACCATATATAGGAAACTCGCATGGAAGGAAGAATCACTACCTACATACAGTGGACCTCTACTAGCATGTGAAGTTGTTGTTGCACAAAATTCTAGTTGACAGAAGGCAGACTCAAGTGAATCTCATGCGCTGGTTGGATGAGTTAAAGAACCTCATTTTGGAAGTAGAAGGAAGGTTGACAAGATTGGATATGGGATCACCTCCCAACTCTCCAATTCCTCCTCCATACAAGGTTGAGGAACATTCCTTGTCCTCCCGAGGCTCAAATTCCCTTTCAATTATGCTTTTTAGTTTGTAGATTTCTATGTTGATTTTTTAAAGTGTTTAAAACACAAAGATTAGAAATTGGATAGATATTCATAATCCAGATTTTGATCTAAACATATTCTCACTTTAATCTATTTTAGTGTGTTACTAGCCTATTTATTACTTCAAATTTATAAGGTAATATTAGCAATAATAATTTAAAGGCACTAATTTATATTAGTTTTTTAAAGTACAATAATAGTTTATTAATATGTTCAAATTTTCTTTAGATCAAGCTATAAAATTTTAAGATTTATAATTTTGAACTTCTTGTTAAACATAATTTTTTTTTTCTTTTCTAATGAACTTAATATATTAAAAGAAAAACTTGTATTATTGTATGTTGGAAGGCATTTTAAAATTACTTTATGATATAATTGAGCAAACATATTTACAAATGTTTTAGATATCATTACATAAATATAAAAAGAAAAAATGTTCCTTGACTTAAAATGACATAATTTACATCTTTTAGTATTAGGATATGAAAAGTATCTATTGTCAACAAACATGTGAGCTATATTAAACCAAAAAAAAAGATATGACCATTGACTATTTTAAAAGACAAGAAAAACATCATTACAAGGAATTTTTAGAATGTCTATAATTTATAGAAAAAATTATCACCAAAGTCCTTGATACAGATCATTTGTATGTGAGGATCATGAACTACCGAGAGAAGTGATGGTATCTAAAGACATCGTTGTTTGGATCCTAATAGCCAGTAAGACAAATTAACATGGAGTTTTTTGGCCTTTAAATAGGCTACATTGGAGATGAATACCATGGACAAGACCATGGGTTAATCTTATAAACTAAGAGCCAAAAAACCACTAGTAACTTGACCGAGTCAAGTTTACCTTAATCGCCATAACAATAAGCTAGGATTTGAGTACACCTTCCGCCCTAGTACCTATCCAAGTGGTTCATTCCACAACTTGATGACTCAATGCACTACTTCACTACTTGTATGTATGATCAAAGCCTTAAGACCTCACAACAATGAGTTCTCTTGCGCAACATGTATGCTTGAATAGTAGGTCTTACAACTTCCTTAGAAAATACACATGCCTTGGACCAAAAGCTTTAGAGTGTTTAGACATCACATGTTGGCTCCAGGCAAATTTTAGGGGCTAATATTCACAGGCGGGCTAATTTTCTATACCTTTTCCAAAAAAAAGATTAGCTATTTTCCTTTTTTTCTAAAAATGATTCACCCAAATTTTATAGTATGAAATTATTTTACCCTAAAAATCACCAAAAAGTTATATAGAGACTATATAAACTTATTAGAAATTTGAATATTTTTACAAAAATATCTCCAAACTTATTACAGATTTCATATTATGGACTATTGGGATTCACCAAGGTTTCTAAACTTTAAGATAAAGTTCCATCCTTAAAATATTCCCTAGTTGGATTTTTCATTAAAATTCAACACTATTGACTCTGTCTTCATTCTTTTTCTTGTCCATACCAACTCTCTCTCTCTCTCTCACTATATCTTTTCTGATCAATACCTTGACCTAGATTTTCAATACCACTTACACTTGCTAGCTCCATGCTATTCATCCACATCCTCGTTACCAATGTGTGTCCTCTTCCTGGTTTTTCTTCTCTTTAGACTATAGTGCAGGGATTTCTTAATTGGACTCACCACTAGTTTTTTTCTTCCTATTTCTTAGGAGTTGCAGTATTCTCTTCCTTTTCACGAGTTAGCACTTTAGGTTCCTGGTGGGCTCCAGTATTGCGGCAATAATGCTGCAACTCCTGGGACTCCCTTCTTTACTTTTATCAACCTAGTAGTTCGTAACAAACTTGGAAGTGACGGTGTTGTATGCACAAGTACTAGCTCTTGCTGTGGCTATCACTTGGTCAACTGGCACAAGTTCGCTAGGAGCTTAAGCCAACTTCTATGAGCTCTAAGAAGAAGCTTTTTAACTGATGGATGGAAGCTAACTCGAAGGAAGCTAATCTACTTGCGGAAAAGAACTGAAAGCTGAAAGGAAATGCAACCCAATCAAACCCTAATTTTACCAACTAGCCCTACTGATCAAGAAAGAGATGCAAGCTACTAAAAGAGGATGCCATGACTTCAGAAGGTAAAATTCTGGTCTAAGTACTTCTTAGTAAAATCTGAAAAAAACAATTTTGTATTTTTGAATAAGTTGTTAGAATTATCATGCATGTGCTTTCACTGTTTTTGACTGTGCAGAGGTGGATTGGCAAGAGGAAATGCTTGCAGGAGGTTGGGAAGGTTCGAAGATGGCCTAAGGGGTCCCTAGCATCCTTCTAGAGAGTTTCACAGAGTTTGGCTATCAAAAAACTGCTTTCATGAGCTTCTACAGGAAGTCTGCAGGGGTTCTACAGGATGTTTTGTAATTTCTACAGGATGTTCAGAAAGGGGATTTTGGAGGGTTGATGGATGAAGAAAGGTGAATAATTGGGTATGGAGGTGAGAGAAGGGTGTGAGGAGGTCCAGGAATTGGTGGATGGAGCTGAGGAGTGACGAGGATGGTTGGATTTGTTCAAGGAGGGGTAGAGCAATGTTGCACAAAATTATGGAGATTAGGGCAAAGTGAGCGAATGTGGAAAATGTAAGGCAAGAATCTGGGTTAGAGGATGGAGCAGGTGGGATTGATGGAGTACGGGCAAATGGAGAAGTATTACAGGTGCTCTGCTAGTTATTTTTCAAACTGAACAAACAAAGCCTCAGAAAATCAAGGACCTAGTTACTTTAACCTAATCTGACCAAGATAATAGCAAAGAAAATGAACATAAGTTTATTTGCAATGAAATCATGTAAAATAACTATGAAACTAAGTAATCATGAACCTGAGCATGTAACCTCAATTGGTATCAACTTCTGCAAATGAGAATCTAACACTAATAATTTCATGATGGAGCAAAGCCAGTGTTTTTGGTGGCAGCAAGGTCACCTTGGTCCCAGCTCATGGTCCCACTGAGGGAGAGGTGAGATCAGAGGTGCTTGACAACCTTTTTATGAAGATCTTCTCTGTTATTAACCTATCAAATCAATCTGCACATGAAAAGCCTTTTTAATCATCAACTATGATCTAGGTAACCAAGCAAGATTCTAATCTACTTAACAGAAATTATTTTGTAAAGATATTAAAAACAAATAACAGTACACAAAGGAAGCCTTGGCACTTGGGTTGGGCCCAACCCCAAGAGCTACAGGCTCCTAAGAAAAACTCAGAACTGATGCCAAATAAATCTGCCTTCCATTACTCAAAAATAACCATGTCACAAAGAAAGTTGTACAACAGCAACTACAAAATGAGCTGATAAAATAATAGCACTATAGTGCAAGATACAACTATTCAAAAAGTAACCTATGAAGGCTGGAAGCCTTCCTATTTATGCACTATGAGGGTCTCCAACAACCCTCCTTAACTCAAGGGGCTCGACTACTCAAACTGCCAGTGATCAGCCACTTTACACAAGACTGCTCGGCTGCCCTTGGGAATCCTTTTCGGTGGCCTGTTGAATTCCGAGCTGAGGGTGGAGATTTCAAGGAAGAGGCCATTTAATTTAGGGAACACCCCTACTACGAATCCTCACCCTTGTTCCTTCATGCTTGGCTATCATCTGGCCCATAATTGCTTGGCCTTGGTCCAAAATTTGTCCAAAAATCTGCATTAACGTGTTAGCCTTCTTGGTCAAGTGACTATACTCATTCGTTTAACTAACATAAGTATACTAAAAAAACATGCATAAACTATGAAATATGGTGGATTGACGAAGAATAGTTAGGAAAAATAAGCCGAATAAGTTATCCAATTCCGGGGCTCGTCATCACCCCCTTGCTAAATGGGTTGCTCATCCTCGGAGCAACTAATCCAGCTTGTCATCCTTGATTGCCTTGACTGCCTCTCTCACATCCCAGGCCTTCGAGGTGATATCTTCTTCATAGTCATGAAATCCTGCTTTTCTTTCCACTTCTTCCCACTGCCTGTGTTCCTCCTCTTTTTTGACTCCTTCCAGCAACCCCAAAAGCAAGGGAGGACTGAACTTGAGGCCGATCCAGTTGGCCTGAAGATTCTGCATGGACTGTTTGTAGAGGGGTACCCTCGCCAAGGCCTCCCTAATCCTTGTTGGGGAGTGGTATTCTCTTATTTTTAGGCTGCGGGACAATGTGTTCCACCTCCGGGTGCAAGCATGAACACAGTTACCCCCCAACAGTCTCTCCATGTCCTTAAAATGGGCTATGGCTTGAGCTTGTCATTCAATGTAATCTGGTAGGGCCCGAGAGTCATTGGTCAAGTGCTGGTTGGCATATATTAATGTTGAGGGATCCGCCAGCTCTGCTCTGATCATTAGTGGTTCCTTTAGTTCCCTGTCCATAACATTTCGGACCTCTGCTGCTCTCTTTTCTTCATGATTTAGCTAAGAGGCCATGGCCATAAGTTGCACATCTCCTACCACAGCGTTGGGGTCCCACAAATTCATGTTGGGAAGGGCCAAGTTGTGTAGGTAGAACTCTGATAATTTGACCCTGTCCTTTGATGAGCTGCTGTCACATAAAGCCATGAATTGATGATAGTTTTGAAATGGAGTGGTGCCCCTTTGGGCCAAGGTGTTAATCTGGAACTACAACCACTGATCCTTAAGGTATAAGGTATATGATTTGGCTGGTTGCCTACACTGCATTGCCTCCACTGCCCAGCTGGCCATGCAGGCCAGTTGGGCCTCCTTCTCTTGTACCTGTTGCCTTAGAGATTGTATCTCATGTGCTTCTTGCAATTCCTTCTCCTGTAGCTGTCTAGTTAGTGCCTCAATTTCAGCCTGCAGCCCATCTCTTTTCTACTGTTCATCAGGGGTTTCTTTGTCTACTGTGGGATGTTCCTATTGCCTCTGTTCTCCCAAGGTGTGGGGCCTATCTTCCTTATAGTGTCCCTGTAGATGTAGCTGCTGTTTAAGCAGCTCGTTTTCTTCCTGTAGCTTGGCCCACTGACTGCTTTCCACATGCCTTACCATAGCCAATTCCTTTCTTGCCTCCTTGATTTGTTCCTCCAGGGGACCTATATCTGCCACACCCTTGGACTTGGCGATCTTCATCCAAGTGTGGGTCCTCACTCTTTCTTCTTCTAGTGCAAAGAAAAGTGGCACCACGAATTTTTGGGGAATTATCTTTCCGGCCTCTAATAGGTTATAGTAGGAGCCCAAGCTAGGCTGGGGGCTTGGTTCCAAAATGTTCTCAGGCTTTTCTCCCTCCTGTGATGATTTAGCTGCCTTTTCTTCCAATTCCTCGGTCTCCTTTAGCCTAGCCAGTGTTTCCTGTAGAATTGTCTCAGCTTCTTGTAGAGAGGTCTTTGTGTCCATCATTTCAATCCTTTCTCTCGAGGTGGATGTCCTCGGTCTTCCTCGTTCATAGGTGATGGATGCCTTCGAAGGAGACTTTTCCTTTTGTTTAGCTGTGGTTTCTTCAATCGTAATTGGCTCCTTTGACTATGGCTGGGGTCTGCCATCTTTTATCCGTGTGCTTCTTCTTGCCTTAAAGTACATGGAAGGCTCCCTTTTTTGCTTCCCTTTTTGTTTAGGAGATGTGCTTAAGGCAGCCAACACAGCTGCTGCCTCCTTGGCCAAAATTTCAGGTGATTTCTCCTTTTGCTGCTCTATTTCCATGCTTCCTGTAGAAAGTCCTGTGTCAACTGTTTTCATGCTTCCTGTAGAAATTTCTTTCATTCTTCTTGTAGAAACTATTTCAACTGTTTCGGTCTGCTTGGCTGGATGTATCTTTCCTTTTAATTTCTGTGTGGTTGCCTTGGTTGTGCCCTCCTTTGTTTGGACTTTTCAGTCCTCTCCACTCTATTTTGCAATCGTTTCTCCCTGGGTGTTTGTACCATTGTTCCTCCCACAGTTTCAGGCTCAACAATTTTTCCCTTTCCTCGTTCCTCTTTCTGTCCTTTTTGTGTTTGATTGCTCTGTGTTTCTTTACCACTGGCTTTCTTTCCTGCTTCAGTGTTTTTCCTTTCTTCACTGCTGGATGAGCTGAAATCCTCGGCCAGAATTCGAATATCGTCATCTTTGGACATGTTACAGAAAATCCACCAAGAGAGGGCGACAGTGTAGGTGTGGAGGGCATCTTCCACTAAAAGTTTGATGAGCCCATGATGGGCTAATTGATTCGGTGTCCCTTCCTTCAATTTTGTGCCACATTCGATTAATGATTGCAGAAGAAAATAGGGGATGCTCAACTTCTTTTCTGGAGGTAAATCCAGCCCATGTCTTAGTTCACTCAGCAACTGGAAATGATAGCCGTAGACAATACTGAACCGCCCCTCATAGGTAATGTATTTCATGATTTGGAGACTGACTTCGCTCCAAAGAGGATGTAAGCTGGCTCTCCGGACCCCATTCTTGTCTTCTGCAGGATGTTCCTCGGGTAGGAAGAATTCTTTCTTGGCTTTTTGGCCCAAAGCCCTCTCCTCTTTGCTCCAGGGTATCCCTAATGGCAGACCAGTAACTCGATTAATGAGCTCAGGGGTAAGCTTTAGGGTCAACCCTCTGAAATTCACTATGGCCTGTGTCTTTGATTTAGGTTGTAGGGACATTAAGGATTCCTTCATTATCTCATCGTCATGACCCTGAATTTTGTCGCAAAAGGTTATCCAATTGGCATGGGTGAAGAGGTTCACCACCTCAGGATGGTCACACAATTTACTGGAATATGAGGGTTCCTTCCTGATAAACCCCCCTGGCATGGTGAGAGTGATCTGTTTTATGGTTTGATTAGAAAAGGGCTACTGTTTATGGTTTCCTCCTTTGAACTTCAAGAAAGGATCTCTCGGGTGTTTAAATTTTAATTTGCACCAATCCCCTAGTTTGAAGGTTGTTGCTACCCAACTCGGTTGTCCGGGTATGAAGGAAAAATTGGGTTTCCACAGTGAGAGTACAGAGCTCAATTTTTATCCACAACATACATACAACCATGTAAATTCAAATTCTTCATACACAGGTTAGCCCTCACAGTGATTTATCTTTTCTACGGGAGAAAGTTTTTCATAGGAACCGTGGAGGAGAGTTTTGACTCAGAAACGACTGAGAAATTCCGTGCAACACACAGGTAGACTACTATTTTCAACTCACAGGCAGATTTGTCTCTAACTCTTCAATTCAAGATAGTTCAATTCACCACCTTTTTGAAACATACCATGCATGGAAGAGTGTTTTCGAGCCTACCTCTCTCGGAACTCCAAATTCGACGAAGGAAAGTCCAGGCTTCTCTGCTCTGGAAAGCTATGTCGTACTTCCTGTAGAGCTTCTTCCTGTAGAACTCTTGCCGGCTTCTGTAGGATGTCACTATGCCTCTAAACGAGCTTGGTACGCAGGAGAATTTTGAAATAGGCTGAAAAGCTTGGTGGAGGATGACGGATTAACAGGTTGTGGAAGCAGAGGAAGCGTACTTTGGCCAAGGACATTGCAAGTGCGAATGAACAACAGGTGGTGAGAGTCTTTAGCCAAGCATCTATTAACTGTGACGCAATTCGTGGCGAGGGGGTGAGGTGGCCGGACCGAACCATTAATCCAATGTCACGACCATCATTTCTCTGCGTGTCCCTGGCCACCATCACCTCCCCTCTGCGATTAACCACTACCACCACTGCCAGTCCTGACGTTTTTCCCCGACTGGACACTCCACACGTGTCGGCTACATGTCTCGTTGGAAATTTTGAATGTAACTGAGCTTTTTCGGATCCCACGAAGCCATGTAACTGGCTGAGGGTGGCCAGTCTGACTGGCCCCCTATCCTCATTCAATCCGAACCATTTTCACAGACATGCAGTTTTTGAAATATAGTTTATGTAATTGACGAATGAGTTTAGACACTTACCTGCGTGGCCGTGGATGCGTTATGCAGACTTCGGGTCTTGGAACCACTGCTTCGCTTGCTGTTGCCTCGTGCACGGGTGCTAGAACCCATTCTTTCATTTTCTGATGCAGTATGCATGGGTTTTGGAACCCGATCCTTCACGTCCCCTGAGGATGTTTTCACGTCCAAAATGAGCCTTCTTCATGTCCCCTATGTTGATTTCGACTATCCCTGCCTTCAGAGTATGTGTTCCAGAGGGATCAGTTGCTACAGGATTCCTGTAGGATGTCCTGTAGCTGCTTCTCCTCCTGGGATGCAGGCTAAACAAGCAGGGCTATATTTCTGATGAGGGATTCGTTGATGCAGAGTCGAGATGGAGCTTGGACAGGTAGGGTGTGCGAGGCTTTGTTGCTTGAATTGTCGCTTAGAAATTCTTGCTGTCAATCTGAGGAAAACAGGGTTTCTTGTATGACTGTACAGGAACACATAACCAGGTGGGTGACGGAGGTGTAAAGAGATGGAGCAGGGTGACATATGGTGATGGGTGGAAACAGGGGTGGCTGTAGGCCTAACAAACAGATTCCAATCTTCATATTCTCTTTCAAAATCGAATTTGGCTCTCTCGAAGGTTCTACAGGATGTTTCCTGTAGAAATACAAAACTTCCTGTAGAAAGCCCATAACTTCCTGTAGAAGGTGGAATCTTGACCCGAATGTGATCAAATCCTAGGAAAGGTGAGTGGCCATGAAGGGAGTGTCTGTAGGGATGTCCTGTAGCCTAGTACAAACCCCTATCCTTGTTTTGCGTGACCCTCCTTACCTGCAAGTATTCCTTGCAATCTGCAATTATTTCACAGAGATTAGGCCTGTTTTTTTCTTTTTTTGAGAGAGACAGCTGGGGCACCTCCATGAGGTTTTCACCCCACTATCTGCCCTGGGCGCCTCGAAGAGGTTTCACCCAAGAATCTTTTTATTCCATTTTCTTATTTTTTGAGAGATATTTGGGGCGCCTCCATGAGGTTTTCACCCTCTCTGTCTGCCCTGGGCGCCTCAAAGAGGTTTTCACCCAAGGATCTTTTTTTTCCTGTTTTTTTTTTTTTTTTTGATGATCAAGGCATGGGTGGAATAGAGGCAAGGCCTTGCTCCACTACCAACACTGATTTGTCCAAAGTTTCAATGAACTCCTGCCTCGAAAGGGGTTTCCTGTAGATTTTCAATCGATTCCCATTGACAAGCATGGGAATGGCTTCTTCATCAATGGTCCTGATAAGGACTGAACCATTGTCATTGCATTTCTCCACTGTATATGGTCCTAACCATCTTTTCCTTAGCTTCCCTTTGAAATCCTTGTATCTTGAATCATACAGTAGTGCCCAATCTCCTGGCTGGAATTGCTTTTCATTAAGGTGCCAGTCATGCCATATCTTCCTCTGGAGTTGAACCACTTCTGAGTGGAGGAGGGCCTGAATTATTTGTTCATCTAATCCATTCAACTGCAGTAATCTTTCACGTTGAGCATGGCTGAGATCTAAGTCTAGCTGAGCTGCCACCCTTAATGTGTTGTACTTGAACTCTATGGACAACAAAGCTTTCTTCCCATAGACCAGCTCATAAGGTGTGAAACCTGTTGTATTTTTCCAAGTGGTGTTGTAGGCCCAGGTGGCCTCAACCAGGTGATCTGCTGAATCCTTTCTTCTACTGCTCACCACCTTAGTCAAAATCTCTTCCAATGCTCTATTAGTGACTTCCACCTGCCCATTTACTTGTGGATGATACGGGAAGGAAGTTCTGTGCTTGATCTTGTGATGAGCGAGCAGGTCTTCAATCATGTTAGAGGTGAACTGGCTTCCTTAATCGGTGACTAACTCTCTTGGGTAGCCAAACTTGTAGAAGATATTTTCCCTTAAAAAATCAGCCACTTTTTCTTTTGTCATTGCCTTGATTTCCTTTGTTTCTCCCCACTTTGTCAGGTAGTCGGTGCACACAATGATGTAAGACCTTTGCTTTAAAGGAGGGTTGATAGGACCCACAAAATCCATGCCCCACTTCTCAAATGGCTTGAAGGTCACTTGAGGTTGGAGGGGCATTTCATCCCTTGGAGTCGGTTTCCCCATCCTCTAACATCGGTCACACTGGCTGATGTATCCTCTGACATCTTGATGAAGAGTAGGCCAATAGTAGCCTGCCTGTAGAATTTTGAAGTCAGTCCTTTTTGCTGCAAAGTGGCCTCCATAGGGCCCATCATGATAGGTTAGGAGGATGTCAAAGACTTCCTCCTCCCTAACACAATGCCTCAAGATCTGATCTGGGCCAAGTTTAAACAGGTTGCCCCCGATCCAAGTGAATGGGGCACTCTTCCTCACAATTCTGCTCTTCTCCTTTGAGGAGAGATGCGGAGGGAATTGTGCTGAGACCAAGTAATTTGCTATATCAGAAAACCATGGAGAGAGTACTGAGATAGCAAACAGGTGTTCATCTGGCATCTGGTCATCCACTGTTCCTTTTTCACTTGCAGGCAAACCCAATCTAGATAGGAATTCAGCAACAACATTTTCCTTACCTGGCTTGTCGACAATGGTCAAATCAAATTGCTGCAACAAAAGTAACCATCTAATGATACGAGCATTTACATCAGGGTTATTCATTAAATATCTAATCGCAGCATGATCACTGTGTACGAATGTTTGATAACCAGTGATGTAGTGTCTGTGTAGAAATTTTGAATAATTTAACACATATTCAATGGAGATTATCCTGATCATGTACTATTGCGGAAAACATACACAATACATAAGCTCCTCTACGTTGATCATCAATATAGCAGCATCAATAACAATAAAAAACATCAAGAGCATTCACACATTAACACAGTATGTATCCCGGGGAAAGCATCTCGCTAAAAACCCCAACTATCTGTATATTAATGATTGAGTCATGTAACATTACACAGCATAATACTTCTCACAAGTATCACCACTATCTCCACCTGTTACAGACAATACAGCTCAGATATGATCTCCAAATCTATTCTGCTGCTTGCCTGCCTCCACTGCTCAATACCTGCACAAGAATGGATGAGAATGGTTGAACCAAACTCGTATTTACCTCAAAAGAATCACTCAAACTGGGAATCATGTGAGTAGAGGCTATAACCACTTGCTATTGGCCAATTCTCATTGGCATAACTCAATCTCATTGATTGTGCAAATCCTCATGCACAACTATAGTCACAACTGATAGCAATCTGATCCTCTAACACCTGTCCCTGCTGAACTGAACATGCACTGAAATGCAACAGAGTTAACTGATGTATTCTTTAGTTGCATTATGAGTTAATAATTAGTTTAACAACTCATCATTATTCTATTTGCAGTTAGACTAATTACAACTAGTTTAACCAAGTCAAACTGAACACAACTCCATCAACTCCACAATCAACTCCACCAAACTTAACAGATTGAGTTCTAACTGAAGTCATGCATGCAACAACTCAACTGACCCACAAGGAAAACATATTTCCTTCTGATAGCTGCATGTGCCACATATGTAGCTCAAACTGAAGTGCTCCAAGAGAATAAGATAAAGTTTATAGTCTAAATATTATTATAAGCTAATAATATTTGTCTGCTCTATAATTAGACTTGAAAGTGTCACCACTGTTGTCTAAAAATAGAAGTCCATCTATTTTTGCCAACTTGACCAATCATCCATAAACAACATCCTGCACCTCATAGACATGATCCATATGTCTAAAAATAGACTTTGCGCCATAATTTGCCTGCGGGCCCACTTAGTGAAGGCGACTCTTTTCACTAAGCTCCATCATCTTGTTGCAATCTCAACAATATTTGTTTCCTACCAGTTTTTTAGACCTAAAAGGTATCATAGGAGACCTGGGCATGATGAAAATTACCTTGAAGCCAGACGCAAAGCCGATTAAGCAAAGACCATATCACCTTAATCCAAAATATAAGGAAAAGGTCCACCTAGAGTTGGATAAGGTGCTTGAGGTAGACATTATTGAAACCGTGGAAGAATCTAATTGGGTGAGCCCAATGGTAGTCCAAGAAAAGAAACAAAAGGGAGAGATACAGATTTTTGTAGATCCGAGGAAGCTCAACGAGGCCTGTGTTCATGATCCCTTTACGACACTGTTCACAGATGAAGTACTGGATAATGTTGGATGTTTGGAGGCCTACTCATTCACTGATGGATTCTCTGGTTACCATCAGATTAAGATCACACCAAAAGATAGGACTAAGACCACCTTCGCGACAGAGTGGGGATGTTTCAAGTACAAAATGATGTCGTTTGAACTCAAGAATGCACCAAGAATATTCTCACTTGTAATCATTGCGACTTTCAAAGAATTTATTCACAAGTTCTTGGAGGTATATTTTGATGACTAAACAATGTTTGGGCTAGTAAAGTGCCATGTAGCCAGTTTGTGCTTGATGTTGGTGTTATATGGAATTTGAATCTACAGATAAAAACAACTTCCATAAGTGGATAGCTACACTTAGAACAACAAAATTGAAGAGTTTAACATTTTCCTATAGAAGATAAATAAGTCAAGGGACCTACTTGTTATCTTTCGCTTCCATTTGTCTCCTTTGAATAGCTCCCATCGCTCCTTCTTGAACTGAATCCACTCGATCAATACCTGCAATCATAAACAAAGGATAAAAACCAATCAAAGCAAGGGATCTATCTACTATAAGAAAATGGAATCGAAATAAATTACACATATAATCATCATACATAAAGACAAAAATATGGTAAAAGGTGTAAACAACTTTATTAAGTAGAAGGAAGAGTTACAACCAAAGAAGTCTGATCCCATGTCACTCATCCAGCTTGAGTTCCATACTTCATCACACTAAAATAAGAACACTTCAAAAGAATAACATTACTTGCTTATGATCTCAAACCTCACACCAATAGTATCTCCTGACAATTCTTCAAAGTCCACCCCCTTGATCACTATGATGAGTGCTCAATTTATAAGGAAATGGAGGTGGTTTTGTCATAAATTGGGCATTGTATGGATTTCCAATTTTGGATTTGGTTTCCATGGAGGAAGGGATAAGAGGATAGGAGGTTATTTGATTCATTCCATATTCAATTTTGAGATCATAGGAGAGGATAAGAGGTGGGAACCTTCTAGAATGATCTAGAATGGAGGAATATTCCCAAAAACCTATGAAGATTTCACTCAATCTCGCCCAGCACAGGTCAAAGTGGGCTTAGGTGCTCTACAAAGCAGGCTTGAATGGGCCTATGTGCTCTGTAGCGTAGTTATCCCTGACCAAGGCTGCATTGGTCCCTCAAGGAGTCATTTCAGGAAGGCTTCAGGCCAGGAAACTCTCAGGAATGAAGGCATTCAATGTGATGACTCTTCTAGGGAATGTAGCAACTGAATTAGGGTTTGATGAGCCCTAATAGTACTAATATGAATGTCGAGAGTGATGTGCCCAAATAGGCCTATAACAACTACCCCTTAAATTATGAAGTCAAAAATGATAATGTCGAGTGATATTCTTTACAATGTGATGAGGAGGTCCTGATGTGGATGGTGACCTACATCAATTAAAATACATAATATCATGATATTTTGGATTTTTCAAGAATCACCGAGGGAAGGCATACCCATGCTCAACATGTAAAATTTTCATTACATGTACATAAATTAGATAGTCATCTACAAATATAGACCTATGATAGGATGACTATTTGTGTAAATCCATTGTACAAATGATTTCGTACTCTCCTGAAATCGCAGCCCGAATGGATGAAAATAGATCCAGGGTCTTCTATCTCATTCAATCGTTTGCTCGAGTACGAGTCTAACCATGTGAATATGTGATCTGAAGTCGAACATCGGAAGACACCATATGATTACCAGCCATTGATGTAAGCTATTAAAAAACGCGAGAGAAATCACTGACAATGGTAATGATCCTCAAGGTACTGCAATACATTCTGCATGGTGTGAGTGGATGTTTTGATGTTGAACACCATACAAAGTCTTTTGCTCGAAGGCCAGCGATGTCGACCTATCACCAGAAGTGAGAAACCTGCCATTAATGTATGCAAGCCTCAAGGTACTAAAAGGGTGTTTCTAAGTTAACTTCTTGGATAATGTGCTGATGTCGATAAGAAGCGACTCGTCGCAAGAGGGCCTTGATGTATCCCACATCAACAACACGAAATGAGTGTAATGATTTTTGGAGACAAAATGTCACTGACGACACAAGGTTTAGGAATGGCGGTTATGAAAATGAAGGTTTATGAGTATTGTAACGGATGAATTTTACTGAGTTATTCCCTTGAACATGTTGGTGACACTGAATGAATTGATAGCATTGAACCAAAACCAAATTAATGGATGGTATTTGTTTGGTCAATTTAGTGTGATCTAAATTGCTATTTATATTGTCAACCCGGGGTTCGTAGACTGACGAAGTGAGGTGTACTATATGTACTTAGATAACCATTTTCTTAAGTTTTTTTCGTTTTAAGCTTTTTAGTTTGTTTTTGAATTTTATTCTTTTCTTACTATGTGGTGATGAAATTGAAGTGTGAAGTGTGTGGAGTGTGAATGGTTATGATTTCTATGCTTGAAAATTGCTCAAAAGAAAGCTTTACAATAACTGAAATGAAACCAATCAAAAAGCGAACTAATGGCAATGGCCCAGTATCCTTGCTGCTGGAAATGAAAAGAAAGCAAAAACTTGGAAAACAACTCAAACTAAAGTAAAGAAGTTAACTCACACTACTTGAGCTTTCTAGATCCTATGCCCTTGGCTCAATCTACCTTAGGGAAGTAATCATGAGCATAACAAGAAATATGATATTTAACTGTTAAAGAAAATAAATTGCAGAAGGAAACTAATCATACTACTTGGATTCTTCAAATCCTTTACCCCTTAGCTCAATCTACCTTGGGGAAGTAATTATGAACATAACAAGCAATATGATAACTAAATATAGAAAGAAATTAATCACACTACTTAGACTCCTTTAGTTCTTTACCATAGAGCTCAATCTACTTTATGGAAACAACTATGAGTAAGTAATATGACACTTGAATCACACCACTATTAGTGATCTTCTGATCTCCTGCTGATATAGTCATTGACCACAGAAAGAAATCATAAAATTATTAAGTAGTATGACACCTAATTTAGTAGAAAAAGAAATAAACAAATAACGATTTGAAAAGGACAATGCTGAATGTAAATTGCAGAAAATAAAGGTTAGCAGACAGGACAAGATGATCACATATGCCAAAAGTTATTAAAGAAAATAAAAGATTGCCCGGGCTGCCTAAAAGGACCTATAAAAAGCACTAATCAGTTTGTAAAGACAAAGATATAAAAAACAGAAATCATAAAGCAAAACATCTTATGTACAAACTAATGACAAAATTAAAGCATAAAGAAACTAAACAAATACTTTACAGGGCTTCAGTATGCAGGGGCCCTCTGCCACTTCAGCCAATCAAATGATCACAAAACTATCTACAGAATAGTCTACTCATGTATTCAAATTAGCAACATGTAAAACAGTGGGGTGGTATAACCAATAGCATGCGGAAATTACATAATAGCTCAGAAATTCTATACAGCAAAAGTCTCTTTACAGCGTTTGAAAACGCGTTATTTATAATGTAAAAGTCCTACAGCTAACTAATCAACAACTTAGGCTATTAAGTGCTTGCCATGGACACGTAGATCTCATGAGCCGAGATCTAGTTAACTGTCGTTATGCTTCTTAAATCCTGGAGTGGTGGGCTGTTAGATTCGTTGTTCAAAAACGATCCTCAGGTGCTCTGGATCCTCCGTAAGATGGGAACTAGGCCACGTTTCATTCACGTGCCTTTAATAGTAACGTTCCACCGCTGGACTCTTCGGTTGGCCACGTCTTTGACTTAGGTTGACCATGGCTTCAAAATGATGATTTGGCTGGTTCAAAGGGACATGATCCATGTACATGCCATCTGGAGCTTACCCATATGGCCCGTTCCTTCAGAAGACACCTGGAGTACAACCTTTAACAAAATGGATGCGGAATCTTGTGCGGGCTGCGGAAACCTGTGCTGGTTGCGGAAATTGACAAGTTTCCACAGCTACATGAACAAAAGACTAAACCAAACAACAGACATCAGTATAGTTAGAAAACCATGTAAACAGTCCTTTTTAAACTATAATGCAATGATTCAACCACTGGATGAGTGAAGTGAGTGGAGTATGAGGGTTAAGAGGGTGTGTAGGAAGGTGCAAGGTTGAGGGTCAACAAGCCTTAAGGGGTTATGAACCTAAGGGAATAATATGAAACCCAAGGGACTGATATTATAAACCCAACGTATATAAACCCTAAGATAAATATTATAAACATTGAAATAAACATGATGTACCATCATTGATTTTCATATTGAGACAATCCTTATCACAATTCCATGTTGGACCATGGTCAACATCATAATAAACTGTGTTTGACTGTGGAATAATAAACCCAAGTGATTGATATTATAAACCCAAGGGATTATGAACCAAAGCGAATACTATTAAACAAAAGGGACTAATATTATAAAACCAAGGGAATAAAAAAACCCAATGGATTGATATAATAAACTCAAAGGAATAATAAATCGAAGGGATTATTATTTATTTTCATGGTGAGACAATCCTTGTCACAATGTGACATTCAAGCATGGCTGATCATGGCTGGCTATGATTGACAATGGTTTACCATGATCGATATCATAAACCTAAGGGAACAATAAACCCAAGGGATTAATATGAGAAACCCAAAGGAATAATAAAACGAAGGGATTAATACTAAGAGCCTAAGGGATTATGAACACAAGGGAATAATATTAAATCCAAGGGACTAATATTATAAACCCAACATATATAAACCCCAAGACAAATATTATAAGCATTAAAATAAAAAATGATCGACCATCATTGATTTTCATATTATAAACCGAAGTGAATAGTAAACCGAACTTATTTACATTAATACTAAAACCCCAAGGGATTCATACTAAAACCCCAAGGGATTATGAACCTAAGGGAATAATATTAAGCCCAAGGGACTAATATTATAAACCCAATATTGATAAACCCAAATATAAATACTACAAACACAAAAATAAACATGGTTTATTTTGATCGTGAGACAATTTTTGTCACAATGCAACAGTCAAACATGGTTGGCCATGGTTGGCTATGATTGACAATGGTTGACCATGATTGATATTATAAACCTAAGGGAATAGTAAACCCAAGGGATTAATACTAAAACCCCAAGGGATTATGAACCCAAGTGAATAATATTAAACCCAAGGGACTAATATTATAAACCCAACATATATAAAACCTAAGACAAACAATATAAACATTGAAATATGGACCATCATTGATTTTCATATGGAGACAATCCTTATCACAATTCCATGTTGGACCATGCTCGACATCATAATAAACCATGTTTGACTCAGGAATAATAAACCCAAACGATTGATATTATAAACCTAAGGGATTAATACTAAAACCCCAAGGGATTATGAACCAAAGAGATTAATATTAAACAAAAGGCGCTAATAATATAAACCCAAGGGAATAATAAACCCAAGTTATTGATATAATAAACCCAAAGGAATAATAAACCCAAGGGATTATTATTTATTTTCATGGTCAGAAAATCCTTGTCACAATGTGACATTCAATGACGGTTGCCTATGATTGACAATGGTTTACCATGATCAATATTATAAACCTAAGGGAATAGTAAACCCAAGGGATTAATATGAGAAACCCAAAGGAATAATAAAAGGAAGGGATTAATACTAAAACCCCAAGGGATTATGAACCCAATGAAATAATATTAAATCCAGGGGACTAATATTATAAACCCAACATATATAAACCCTAAGAAAAATATTATAAACATTAAAATAAACATGAACGACCATCATTGATTTACATATTGAGAGAATTCCTATCCAAATTCCATGCTGGACCATGGTCAACATTATAATAAACCATGTTTGAAACGGGAATAATAAACCCAAGCAGTTGCTATTATAAACCCAAGGGATTAATACTAAAACCCTAAGGGATTATGAACCTAAGGCAATATTATTAAAAAGAAGGGAGTAATAATATAAACACAAGGGAATAATGAACCCAAGGGACTGATATAATAAACCCAAAGGAATAATAAACCCAATGGATTAACACTAAAACCTCAAGGGAACCCAAGGAATTATTAATATTAAAAAGTTGAAGAACGGAGAAAACCAATAATTTGATAATATAAACCATTGGGAATTAATAAACACAAGGGAAAAATATTAGAAACCAAAGGGATAAAAAATGGCAAGTGATTAATAGGAATTAATTTTCTGAACCAAATTATAAAGGACTTGTATTTAGTGCGACTTTTTATAGTTTAAAATATTAGAAACCAAAGGGATAAAAAATGGGAAGGGATTAGGAATTAATTCTTTGAACCACATTATAAAGGACTTGTCTTTACTACGACTTTTTATAGTTTCTGGTGCCGGAATCTGGCTGAAACTTTTGTGGTGAAATCTTAATTTGTGTTATTTAAAGTAGTTTTTTGTGTTATTCAAAGCCCTAAAAAAGCCCTCGTGCACTTCTATTGTGTAGAAGTTACCCATCAAACTTGTGATTTCAATGGATTCTTGGTTGATTTTAGAGAAAATTTTAGAGAAATTAGACCAGGAAAATCCACAAGAAAAGCTTCCAAAAATCCGCACTAAAGACAACTCACATTGTAAACCATTAAGAATTCAATACAAAAAATTAATATGAATACATTAATAATAATATACTATAACCATGAAAACATGATAAATCATCAAGACATTAATAATAACACATTTATATCAACATTGACCCATTAAGACATCAATACAAAAAATTAATATGAATAAATTAATAATAAAATACTATAACCATTAAAACATGATAAATCATCAAGACATTAATAATAACACATTTATATCAACATTGACTATATTTATTGCTATTGGAAGAGGTTATTGACTATGTTTGAGTTATGTTTGAGTTATGGTTGATTTGATTTGAATATGTTTGTCTATATTTGACTAATATGGTTGAATATATTTGATTATTAATATTAATTTAAAAAAATATTAAAAGGAGATTATGTTTGAACAACATTAGTTTTGTCTCTCATTTTTTAATGTTTCATTGCAATGTAAATAAACATAAAACAATATTAGTTATTCAAAATTTAAATTAAAGGTTTAATTTGATATTTTTTTAAATAAAATGACCAAAAAAATATAATTTTATTTAAATATTTAATTCATCCACAATTTTTTATTTATAAAATAAAAATTCTAAAATGTATATATTTAGAAATACACATATTTACCTGTAAAAAAAAACTCCTAAAATTTACATGTTTAAAAATACACATATTTACCTAGAGAGATAATTAAAACAAAATAGATATGAAGAACATTCCATTATATTTTTATATCTCATCTATTATTATTTATTGGCTATTGGAAGAGGCTATTTTAAATAGTTTTATGGTTAAGTATGGTTGTATGTTTGAGAGGTGTTGTGGGCACAATTTTTTTAGGTAAAAAAATATATATTTAAGCATGATTTAAGGAACAAATTTTTTTAAAATGTAAAATACAATATGTTATTTTTCATTGTTTAAATTGTATTTTTGTTAAAAAGAGTATAGATAAGACCAAATACAATTTTTAACCATAAAGACTTTTTCTTTTCTATGTATATATATGAAGTTGATATGGACATAAACTAATTAACATAAATCTTCAAATAGTTTATTTAAATCTCTTGTTCAAATATTTTTGAACATTATAAAATTTAAACATCCAATTCACACATTTTTTTTTTACTTCTAATTACTTTACAACATATTCATTTTTTTAATTATTGGTGACATTATTTTTCTAGCGGACATTATTTTTCTATTTAGAAAATAATTTGTATTTGTTATTTTTATTTCAAATGGGAGCGACAAACTTACACATACAGTCCAATTCACACATTTTTTTTACTTCTAATTACTTTACATCATATTTATTTTTTAATTTTTTATTTTTTATTAAATAATAAAAATACAATTAAATATATTATATATTATTCCTCATTTATAAATATTAATTTCTTTAAAAGGTAGTATATACTTATCCTTTAAATTTCAAAATTCAAATTGATATCTTTTGAAAAAAAAAAACTTTTAAAATAATTTAATTCATATAAAACTTTAGTTAATGCGTAAAATATGTTTGCAAATATTTCATTGAGACTAATTGATTAATTTGGAAAACGATAACCACTCTTCTACGATCAAGGTGAGTAACAACGTTACCATTAAATTTTTAGCAATTATTGCTGGAATTGAATATCTTAAATCAAACCTTTGGTAAGGCTCTCTTCCATCCCAATGAGCCACAAAGTTATTGGAGTTCAATATTTTAAATCAATAATTTCCCCAGCTACATTATTCACCCTTTTTGTCAAGGTTAGAGCCCGGACTAACTGAGATACATAGCTACTCGTTTAGCCTAACATCGAATACAACTATAGGTATGCAAGTGCGTGTGTTAAAAATTATTATAATTCAATTTTGCCGGATTTTATTAAAAGATAACTGGAATTTTCACAGCAAAAAAAACAAGGCTAACATCGAATACAACTATAGGTATGCAAGTGCGTGTGTTAAAAATTATTATAATTCAATTTTGCCGGATTTTATTAAAAGATAACTGGAATTTTCACAGCAAAAAAAACAAACAATCTGATTAGACTACGATATTAATAAATATCAATATCAGTTAAATTAAAATATTTAACGAGTATGCTGAATTTGTTGCGTTGAACTTGACTTACTGAAAAGTTCGCAAATTTTTAAATACTTCATAAATTTGAAGAAGCACCGTGAAATCAAACAGTTAACTTTGCTTTTATTGATCGAATTTCCAAAATATTCTTGAATCTAAATCGTCACTTCGACGCTCTGGACTTTCCGCAGAGCCGAAAGAATTTGAGGGAGTGTCGGCGATCAACATGAGTTTTTAATGCGGAAATAAAAACCAAAACCAAAGCAAACGCAATGAATATATGGACGATTCTTTCGTCTGCAACTGGAAATACCAAACTCTCTGGAACTCCAAATTCTGGACTTTAAGGCTACATTCTCCAACCATGTTCTACGTTATTTCCATTACTACTTCTACCATTACATCCATTGATTTCTGTTCCGCAACTGCCATTTCCAACATCCTTCTGCTACAGGCGTTTTTCGTGGATCTGACTAACAGCCGTGGTAGGGCGTTTTGAAGGTTTCAGGAATTTTCCGGGATCAGTGATAGAAGCATGTCTGCCTACTGGTGTCATGCCTGCAACTATTTCATAAAACAATTCGCTAGTGATCCCATGTTTTACCCTTCCTGTGGCGGAAGCTTTATACAAGAAACAAGCAATCTGATTAGACTACGATATCAATAAATATCGATATCAGTTAAATAAAAATATTTAATGAGTATGCTGAATTTATTGCGTTGAACTTGACTTACTGAAAAGTTTGCAAATTTTTAAATACTTCATAAATTTGAAGAAGCACAGTGAAATCAAACAGTTAACTTCGCTTTTATTGATCGCATTTCCAAAATATTCTTGAATCTAAATCGTCACTTCGACGCTCTGGACTTTCCGCAGAGCCGAAAGAATTTGAGGGAGTGTCGACCATCAACCTGAGTTTTTAATGCAGCAACAAAAACCAAAACCAAAGCAAACGCAATGAATATATGGATGACAGGTACCTCGTGGCGACACAGCCGAACCGCCCCAATATCCGCGGAAACAACGCAGACGATAGGATGTCCAAACGGAACACAATAGCGGGAAACAGGGCCATGGATTTTATTTTTGCGTAGATACAGAAATCAAACCCACATCCTTCTCTGCAGACAGAGAGCAATATTCCAAAAGAATGTTTCATATTTTGACGGTTCTTAACTGAATTAACTAACCGTTTCATCCATCAATGCCTCCAGTCCTCATTGTCGTGGTTATGGATGATTGTCCGGTATAAATGCTTCAACTATCATTGTAATGGATCAAAACGTGTTTTTATTACTCCAACCTTAGAACATTCATATGTTTCAGAATGCAAAGAGACGGAATTTTCAAAAATGCCTTTCACACTAATTTTTTAATTTCATTTACAAAGAAATAAGAGTCACGGTAATTTTTTAATGATCATTTGGTAAAAAATTAATTTAAGTATAGTTTAAACATGTTATCTAGACATGCAAGAAAGTTACTGTTGCAAATTTCATTCAATGATTTAGTGATGACTACAAGAATATATTGGCATCTTTCAATTTAGGTCATCTGACCAAAAAAATTAATTAAGAAAATGATTAAGTTGTGGATTCATATAGGGGGTGCCTATCTGCGTAATAAAGGCATGTTCGAGTTAAGGCTTGGCATAAAACTATATATTTGATATAAAAATGCTCACCGTAATAGTCTATATATTTTTGGTATTTAAATATTAATTTAAAAAAATATTTTAAGAGTATAATGACATAAACAATTGTTTATTTTTAATATAAAATAATGGACACGATCAATATTATAAAATAACATATTAGAAAAGTTTTCTAATTTATATTATATAGTTTCTTGGGCCAAACTTCTTCTCTGACTATCTTCAAAAGGATAAACACAACAGATCGAGAAGCTAAGACACCAATGTCCCAAGAACCAGAAAATATGAAGTAGATGCAAGATAAAGGAAGTTTGAAGACCCGAGAGAAAAAAAAAGAAAGCTACAGCACCAATCTCACCAAGAAAAATGAGGAGCCATACAATTAAAAACTAAGAAAATTATAGGTCCGATAAACCAATTTGGTCTCAGTGGACGTTAACCACCACCACCACCACCATCATCAGTATTTATTGGAAAAAAAAAAAATCAATGTACAAAGAAAATAATTTTTCAAAACAAATTATAATTAATATATAAATGTGTTTTTCTAATAGTTTGTTTGATTTAAAATTATAATTTTATTCCATTTTATTCCATGTGTTAATATTCAATATATTTATATTACATAAAATAATTTTATTTACTATTATTTTAATTTATTTATTACTATCTAAAAATTATAGCTAAACATAAAATTTTTAATTGGTTTCCTATATTAAAAAATTTAAAAATTCATCAATCTCTAAACTTACATAAATTTCCTTATAAAAAATCCTAATTTATATTATAACTAAATAGTATATTGTGAAAAAAAAAAACAATTGCTGGAAACAAAATTAATATATAAATATATAATAATTAATAAAATTTATAAAATTGTTTCTTTAATTATACAATAATTTAATAACAAAATATATTTTTATTTAATTATTTATTTTATGTTATATTAAATAATTAAATATTTAAAATTAAGGAAAAAAAAATAATTTGATATTTATATAATAATATAAAAATAATAGTTTAATATAGTAGTAATAAATTTCAGTAATTTTATACTATTGAATTTATGTTCGCAAAGGGTAGTTTGGTAATAAAAATATATAGTTTAATTAGCCATTTTTGTTACGATTGTATGATTGTTTAATGTTCTATTTAATTAAAGTAGTGAAGTACTAGAATTAGTATTTTGACAAAATATCCAAAGACGTGGGATTCTTTTTCTGAAATCACCTACACACAAATAAATTCCACTTAGTGAGTTCTTCAATGTGGTGACGAGAACTAATATCTTATGCACAAGTTGTTATCTTATGCACAAGTTAGGTGAATGCATATCAAGATTTGATCGCAGGTATGAAATCGATGATTGGAGTTGAAATGTTGAGACTTGACATGTTTGAAGTTTAACAAAGGGGGCGGGGAGTTTGCGATAAGTTGTTTTGACCGAGCTCCATGGTTTCCAAAAAAATACCACCCCCAACCCCACCACCCCCAATTTCTCTTATGGAATTTTGTATACAACTTCTCCAACAATGTTGCAATGAACTTTGATATTGCTAGAGAGACTTATGTTATCATGTAAAGAAAAAGTATTGAACAGAGTTTTGAATTCACTTGGAATTCTCTATAGGAGAAGTTTCAAGAACATGGGAACTAATTTTATAAGTTTTGGTTTATTTGAGAGAGTAGTTGGATAGGTTCTAAATAATTTTATTATGTTGAGTTGCACAATGTAAATTATTTCTCCCACCAACATCTTCGCAATCTCATTTAAGATGGATGCAATATATAGTCCTCTATAGTTTGATGCCAGAAAGTAAATATCTTTCTATCAAAATTGTGATTGAAACATTCATCGGATCACAACATAAGAGGCATATTATAAATGGATATGAAGGGTGTCTTTCTGGTGCAAATAATTTAGAGACGTGTGAATTTTGGATGAATAATTTTGTATCAAGAAATTGCACTTAAGGGAGGAGCTAAATCGAATGTTAGCATTATCCAAAAATATATAGAAAAAATAATGTTTGTTTGGCACCCATAGTGGTACCTCCTATGCTCATTTATTCTCTTGAACTCGTAATGAGGAGCTTCTGTGGAAAGCAACCTGCACTAGCTCGATTTTATTTCAGGACCACTGGTTTACCCTTATAATTAATTATGGAACTTGACAGATCAGACAAACCCTTGGCACTGGAACTTACAATGAATGGCAAGGATTGATGATCCAAATATCAATGTTTCCCAAAACATAATGCCATATACTATTGTTTATCGAAATGAAACCAATCCAATAATAAGAAATGAGTACAAAGGAAATGGTCATTAAAAGGGAAATAGGAGTAGAGGATTTTTCTTATCATTCACAAACAATAAAGATTCTTTATTTTAAGTTGATGTGAGATACTTTTTCGACACAAATACGATCTTGGAAATAGGTGTAGGATGCATTCTGAACTTAAATGGGGCTTCTCACATTCAAGAAACCAAAAAGCTTACCAATCCCACAATCGTAATGGTAGCAATAGGTATTGGAGCCACTCATGCAGTTCCTTTTATTTTGCAAGCTCCCTTTCAAAAGTTCTTGTGTTTGTGGGCACAATAAAAAATGACAACCAATGCAAGTATTGTAGTTCTTGTTAAATTTTGTAAATGTCCATTGGCTTGCCATTCTCTACCAATATGAAATCTCTTTAGTACTTGTGTGGTCTACCTATTTTATAGATGAAATGTTGTGTTTGATTAAATAGACACTAGAATATCATTTAGCAGTGCTGCATTAGAACCGATATCTTACTGAATGTAATGGTGTTTCACAACCAAAGTGTTACAACTAGATGATGCAACTTGCAAGCTAACATCCATTTGTTTGCACTAGTTTTTGTACTACATTGCCATTAGCCTCCCTTTTTAGCAAAGACGATTTTGTTGTCTTCCATGCTTCTCTACATCTTGTAGATATGCCTCCCTCTTCGAAAAACGATGAATTATCTTGACTATTTTTTCCATCTTCTTGCCTCTTTTTATATGTTGTGGAAGGAATGACCAAATTCAAATAAGTTGATTGTTGCAATCTAGATTTAACATGTTTATCATCAATGGATGTCTCTCCTATTCTTTCATCTCATGTTTCAATGTAGAATCTTTTGGGCATAACTTGTTAAATTCACTTCCACGTCGAAATTGAGAATGTCTAGCCCTTTTCTCTTGCATTTCCTTTTGATAGTCTTTGTAGAATATAAAACCATCTAGAATAGACATTTTGGAAACATAATCCTTAAAAATCAACATTTTTATACCTTTGTCTAACATTACATATGGATACAAAAACCTAAATTCCCTGAAGGTGATATAACCATAGAATTATATAAACATTTCTAGTAAGAGTTTCAAATGCAATCAATCAACCTGCCTCTCAACTATCTCTTATATTATTTATCACTAGTTTATTGTCATTATTTTCCAAAATAATGTGACACAATTAATGGTTAAGAACATCCTTTACAATAAGCCATTTCGTTGAGAATCAACCACTTCACTTATTTTACTACCAACAGTCTACACTCTGATTGAAATCTACATGTCCTGTCATCTCATCCACACCTCAAAATTACCCACTTGCACTAACCTGTAAAAAAAACAAACAAAATATGCTATATTCTTATTAGAAAATATTAAAGTCATTTATAGCTAATTTCTTGTCCTATCTATGGTGTAGCTATCCCACAAATTGATTAATTAATAATAATGTACAACCTCTGAACTGCAGCCTTTCAACAAAAGTATGTTCTCATTCACTCTTCCTATAGTTTGACAACAATATGTTTAAAGTGACTGTACAAACACTTTCTTGGTACATTATGACGATTCAATGACAACAACACATAACTGATAAACCCACACTCACCATAATCATTGAAATACGAAATCAGGGATTGAAGTTGGAAGTGTTTGTACATTATGACGATTGAATGACAACAACACATAACTGATAAACCCACACTCACCATAATCATTGAAATACCAAATCAGGGATTGAAGTTGGATAATTCCTAAGTTGTGTACTTGAAATATCTGCACATATATGCAAAACAGTTTCACGATGATATACACGAAGGGGAATTAATAATCGTGCAACCCCATATAGGGCTCAGGGTATGACATCCTCTCTCACTATTCAATCTTATTTTAGAATATTATTTAAAAAAAATAGATTTTTTTACACCTAAGTTTAGTTTTATAAGTAAAAAATTTAAAATAATATACTATCAAATTTATTCATCAACATGATTACTATATATCTTTACAAAACATAATAATAATTTAAAATACAATTTAATTCAATTAATTTTTATAAATTGTTGATTTTAAAAAATAATTTATGAACCATTTAATTATATAACTATAATAATCTTTTTAAACACTTAAATATTCATATATATTTAAAAATTAGATTATTATTATTATCTTAATTTTAAAGTTACCCTAAATAGACACAAAATTGGTGTATAAAACGAGTTTGTTTGATTATTATGTGTCCTCTCCAAAAACATAATAATAATTTAAAATAAATTTATAATTTAATTAATTTTTTAATTTTTTAATTTTAACAAAATAATTATCAACCATTTAATTATCACCATTTAATTATATAACTAATTACTATTTTTAATATTTAAATTTAGAATTTATTCTTATTATCCACTTTCTGTTTCACACCAAACATCTTCTGGTTTCGAACTGTGAACTTTTATAACGAAATACATGGTATTAACCATTAAAGCCGAACATAAATATGTAACTTTAAAATTTCAATCTCCATACCTTAAACTATGAGTGAAAAAATGCTCTATTGAATACCGTCAAACGGTAGAACCTTGTCCTTTCTAAAGTATAATTCTATTATAACGGTAAAATCTTGAAAAATATAAAATTCCAACTTTGTCTATACAGCAGGATAAGTTCCCTCCTTAAAAAACAAAAGGTTGTCCAACTTGTCATAAAAATGGAATATGGAATTAATTCAAAATTTGACGATGACATCTTATCACAAGAATTGCCATCCCAAATTGCGGTAAGAAATCCCTGTTTCGAAATGTTGGGGAATGTAATTAAATTATCCCATTACGAACAGTTACGAAATTTTATAATTATTTATGAATTTCTAATTTGATAAGGCCATGCAAACGAGAACAGCCGGAAAAACAAGAACGCAAGAAAGAATAGTGGATTATTCTGTGAAAGCCGAACAATCCATATCGCTCATAGAATGTCAAGAAAATCTTGTCACAAATGAGAGACTGTTGCAACCTCTTCCGTTACGGATGGTTGTTAGAATTATATTTTGTTACTTCGTTATGATGTGAAGAATATCGCTGAAATATAAGGCCTTGTCTAAGGAGGTGTCAATTTTGTCATGGCTATGAAATATAGCTGGAATTTTGATATATAAAAAATAAACAAATTGATAGTAAAATATTAATGTATTTTGATAATAAAATGAATTTAAACTATAAAAAAGGATCACATCAAAATATTGTAAACTTAATAATATAAACCCAAATATCAAAAAAAAATCACAAAATTTATATTAAAACTATGCTAAAATTTAAATTATTTACAGCAATATCAAAAAGCATATGAGAAGTTGGAAGGCTAAACTATTTTTACTCTGATGTGGAGAGCACATCACAAGTTGCTTTGAAATTTCCACTGAACATGCACGGACGCTTCTTACAAGTGGAATTTTTAGGCTGGTCCCATCAGGCGTCGAATTTGACGTAGAAATTGACATTTCACAGAATGCTCTCGAATTTGACGTGGAAATTGACGTTTCAAAGAATGCTCTTTTGCTTTTTAGATGTCTTTTATCCTAAAAAAATTAACAAGTGAATACTGATAGATTAGAAAAAATGCCTAATTTATAGTTGAAAAAAAATATGATTTTTGTCAGGTATGTTTTTTTATTAATTTTAATTAAAAATTAAATAGATTTTTTAAAATTTAATTTTTAAGTTCTCCGATTTATAGTTGAAAAATAATGATTTTTAGGTATGTTTTTAGATATATATTTTAATTTTAAATTAAATAATTTTAAAAAATTTGAGTTGAAATTGTTAGATTTGAGATTTTTGTGATCTATATTGTAGATAAATGTTTTTCAAATTAATCACATCATTAAGATTTGTCAACTTTTTGAGCCAACTAATGTAGTTCATAATGATCCATATTGTAGATAAATGTCTTTCGGATTAATCACATCATTAGGATTTGATGGATGTTTAGACCAACTAATGTAGTTCATCCTCACTTTAAGTTGTTTAATTTTTAGAATTTCAAGTTATTTAAATTATTTGAATTTAAGCAAATTTTTCTAGTGCTGAATCTATTTATACATTTAAAAATGTAATTCAAACAACATGCAACACCATTTTAGTGAAAAGAACTATTTCACTTACAAGTTAAATTAATCTGATTAAAAAAAATTAAACTCTAAATTTGAAGTTTAGACATTTAAATTGACATTGATAAATTTTAATAATGAAGGTGTAATTAATTGATTATAAATAAAATAATCCCCTCTCCAATGCAGCAAACTATTGTCTTTTTCAGAGAAGAAATCCTTCTACATGAAAGCCTATTATATTCCTTCTTAGATATTAATAACAAATTTCGGATAGCTTATTGTGTAGATAGTTTATTATATTCTCTCTTAGATATTAACCAACATAGATTCATTTTAAATAAGTATCTAACATGAGCAGAGAGATCCAATGTCTTCATGTATAAATCTTTTTTATGTGTTCATATTATTAAAGTGTTTTGTATAGTTTTTTATTTTTATTTTTTATATTTTTAAAATTTTTTATTTTGACCTAGATGAACAAAATCTCAACTTTAATGACTCTACATTACACATCTTACTGAACTGTAAAAATAGTCTCTAGTCAATAACAAACCCCAATAACTTATTATATTTTAAACCTCTTAGGTTTATTTTCGTTTTAAATTTTTCATTTAGAAATATCGAACTATTCTTAGGCTTTATTTTCAGCAAACAGATATTAATAACAAACCTCTTCTAATTATTTAAATTTCTCATTCAGACGTATTGAACCATATTTAATTCGTTTCTTACACTTCATATTTAACCTAACATTGAAAATTTTAAATATAAAGTATTGCTATTTAAAACAGGAAGGAATTTCTTTTCACTCGTCCAAATGAAGCGCTGTCATTAAAATGACAGGCACAAAAAATAAATAACCGTCCCAAAATTTTGACTCGCCAAGCGAAACAAACTTGAAATTCCAGGGCTGGGCCATGACATTAACGTTTCGGCTTTTACAATACACGTTCGCCACATGAAGTTGGTTTTGGGTTTTATAATGCGCACTCACCCGCATAAAGTTTTAGTTTTATTGTTTTACAATGCGCGCTCGCGAGTCACCGGATAAAGTTTTATGATTTTAGAGTACCCAATTGCTGCGTAAACATATGGTTTGCAGTTGCACCTGTCATGAATACTGCAACCTCTTTCAAAGTTTTCTTTGCACGGCGTAAACCATGACGTGGTAATTGTGCAAATTGCAAGGCCACCTTCTCCAAAGTGTTACAATAAACAAATTTGCTGGAATCTTGAGGTCAGATGGAGCCTCTGATATTGTCACAGCAAAACTGTACGACGCACGTATACCCCACCACTGTTTTGTACAGCGCACATACATATACCCTATATGCACAAATTTTCCTCCCTCTGACTCAGAAGGGGACCCATGATACGCCACTGTTTTTCAATACATCCCATAGTCACCTAGTCACTTGGTGAGTATTTGGTTGGATTTTACTAAAAAAAAATTGTGGTCCAATTATGTTTTTATTTAAAATTCATTTTTACAAATATAAATAAATTAATAGAAAATCTAACTGGAAAATGTTAAAAAACAACTAAAATAAGGCCTTTAAAGAACTTGGATTCATATATATTTTGCTTCGAAGCTTGAAGATATGCGGACATAGGGTGTCCCACCTTATATGTGAAGATTATTCCCACATCTTTGAATGTTGCTCAAACGTTGCCTTCAAAACATGGATTGACATATACACTTCTTCCCACCTTGGAGACGTGCAGACATCGGGTGTCCCACCTCATGTTTGAAGATATTCCAAGTTGAATGGTGATGAAAAGTTGCCTTTCCGCGCTCCGACGTAGTAGAGGATTTTGTGAGCTTACTAAATTTGGAGGAGGAAGGGAGGGGTCACTTGGGGCTTCATCCCTATGAAATTGGTGGCGATGATTGCTTCATCTTTACGAAATTGGCAGAGGATATTGTCATTTTTCGTGGTTATTTTTGGCCTAATCTAACTTATAGACAAAATTAACAATTTAAAATGCATAAAATGCATTTTTGAATGCATAAATGGATTTAGCACTATGAAAAACTCCAAGGCCACTCAAATTTTACAGATTAAACAACTTACTCTGAGGTTTTTAAAAATCTCTATAGATTTTGATTAAAATTATCAAGAAAAATGGTCGGGAAAAAAGTCATTATTCCGCTTTGTTCACCATCATCACTTCAAGGTTAAATTTTTACGGATATTTATACATGTTTCTTTATTTATTTGTTAAATATTGATCATTTTAATTTTAAAATTTGCATGTTGATGATGATGACTATTTAATTTTCCAAATCTTAAATTTAATGGGTGACTTAAAAATTTACAAATATTTATGTGTGTAAGCACTTCCAAATCAAATCTCAAAAAATTGAAGAAGATAGAACCAACAAAAACATAGAATACCTCAATATTGTAAAGACTTTAACGTAAGCATACACTCACCCCTCGTGCACCTTTGTACTAATTAGAAAAAACTTGTCTTTATCTTCACTTACACCATACAATTGTACATAGTACATACTTAATTGTAAGCTAGAACATTGAAGCCAGTTGAGACTCTCATGGCTTGTCCACACCTTTGGGACATTGATATAATATATAAAACACTAATTCAGTTCTATACTCTCATGCCATGTCCACACCTTTGGGTCATTGCTATATTATATAAAACACTAATTATTTTATTTTGTATGTGTCAAATAATGACTTTTTATTTGATTTTGAGAGTTTTATGTAGTTTCTTTAGTGTTGGTACAACTAGGCTTTTATAAAATGGGTCTATTTATTAATTGAATTAGAAATATATATTTTGCGGTTGGATATGAAAATCTCAAATGTGTGGCTATGATACTTTCAATATAATCGTACTTGAATCTAAATAAAACTAGGTTTGATCCTTTTAAGAGCTAGCCTACTTGGAGAGCTCTCACACACACAAAGATTAGAATATTCCATGCTAAAAAAATATTATTAACTATACAAATAAAACTATATTAATAATTCCAAGCTCAATAGATTTACTAGGTTCTGATATTATAAAGCAATACATATTACACGGGAGTTGCAACATTTGTTATATATTCGGTTCAATGGTAAATCACTTTGCATTTAATACAATTCAATACAAATCTTGATTGAGATCTTCACCTATCTTGAACCCCGAGGAGGTCAATATCTACGTGGTTTTTTACTCTTGAGAGTACCTTTACATGGTTCACAACATCACACCGTATCTCCAAAATCTTATTTATACTCACTGTATAAACATTCGCATTTACTGTGGCATTAATGGTCTCAAGTTGTGAATACCCTAGGGCTACGGTCCACTCCTTCAGTACTCGTCCTAGCACCTCTAGCGGTAGACCTTACACACATAAACGTGCCCGATCTACGGCACATGGACCTCCTCCAAATTGGACGCCTGATGTTTTGGCTTACTGGACATAGGTTGAGCTATATCGACAAATTTGTCATTTGGTGTTTTGGCAATGTTTTCTCGCTTCTCTGGTGGTTCAGCAACCACATTCTCGTAAGTGGTTATTGCTCTGAATTACTAATTTTTGTGATTGCTGACTCACCTTCTGTTTATCTGAGTCACTTGTTGGTTGTAGTGGTCATCCTCCAGTTCACCTCTTGTGTTAGAAGGAGGGTTATCCTACATGAATTTGTTATTCAAATAGGTATAATTCCTTCATGGTTATCCTCTATTACTCCTTTATTGCTCGTTTATGTCAAAAATACAGTCTGATTTATACTTGTTTTATTTCAGGTTGCATTGGTTCCAGTGCTAAACTCTTTGGTTCCTTTTCACCATTGTCATCGCAGCGATGCTTGTGACATTCTACCAGGTGTGCGGTTTTCACTAGAATGACTCTAAGGCTATTCTCCTAAGTGTTTACAAGCTCTTCTATTATGTTTAGTACAAAGTTTTGATCAGCTCAAAAACGAGATTTAAGGATGTAATGCTTATTTTGAGTAATGGCTTAACTGTATTTTCCCTTTCTGGGTATTTGACACCCATAGTTGTAGAATGTGTTTTGTCGGACACGTTCTTTGGACTCATTTGTTTGTTTGCGGCCAAAGGCCTGGATACATTTGTATAAAGATTCTCTGTTTTGCCAACAATTGGAATTGTTAATGGTATGCTACCATGTGCAATATATATATATATATATATATATAGATTTACGATTGTATGTTAAGTTTCTTTTCATATACAGTTTCTTCCCGTTCGACGATTAGGGTTTAGGGTTTTCCTTAAACCCTCAGTCGACTCGAGAATGGGTATTCCTAAGTCTAGTCATGCACAAACAATTCCTTGGTTTGTTTTACTGTAAAGGGATATTTACTGTTATGCTCAATATGATTTATTGGTTTGCGGTCCTTCTTATATTAATTTCGTAGATACATTTAAACCCTTCTAAATTTTAGGTTTTTATATAGTTGTGATGCATGTTTTTGATATTGCAAGGCTTCTCTTGAATTCTTGTATCAGAATGCAATTATTATTGGCTATAAACTCTTCTGGTTAACTATGGTGGTTATAATCATGTTTGTTTAACAATTCAACTGTTCTTTCTTGGAGATTGTGATCTCCTTGTTTTCTTCTATGTTTTCCTAAATAGAACGACTCTTTGCTATAGTTGTTTACTATATCATGGAGAAACATATATTATACATAAAGACCACTATCGTTTTGTGCTTAAATGAAAATTAAGTTCCAACCTGTTCTGGTTATTTTCTTAACAATTCTTAATGAACTTAAAAAACTAGTTATTATTCAGAAGTCATACAAGTATGTAGTACCTGCTAAACTTGTAAGTGAAAATATTCATATTTACCTATCTATATTCGTCCTTTCAGATCAACTAGATTATAATTTTTCTAATTATTTGCCTCCCAATCTTGAGACCTCTACTACCTGCCTGAAGTCTCCCCCCGTGCTACCCTTTTCCAGGGTATTCTCTTAAAGATTTTCTCTTCTTGAGTATAGCAGCTATTTGGTCTTAACTAGACATAGCCCAGAAAGCATTGCCTGTCCCTACAACATAGTTTCCCTATTCATTGCTCAATTCTTTTCTTTTTCTCCCTAGGTCTCTCAGATGCCCCCCATCCTCCTGATTCCTGGAGTAATTCTTCCTTCTGGAAGTAGTTAGGGCTTGGGTAACTACCCAGCCTAACTGTTTTAGAATAAACTGTCATCCCTTGATGACTTATTCTCATTTAAATTAAACTCCTTAATTATTGCCAAGATTCCAGTAATTCAATTTTATAAACTAAAGAAAAATTATTATTTATATCAAAGTTAATCAATATTCAGTTTGTCAAAAAATGCAATAAAATAAATATTTACATATGTATGGGGGACATCACATCTTTCCTCCCTAAGATTGAACATCGTCCCGATGTTCTTCTGTCAGAAATGACCCATGAAATATCTCACTCATTATCCTTTCATCCTCTCAGGTAGCCTCTTCAAGCTCGAAATGCTGCCACTGGACTTTAACCTAGGTGATAACTCATCTTCGTAGTATTACTTCTCTCTGATCGAGTATACCCATTGGCTCAACCAGGAACTTGCCTTTTGGTTCTACCTGTATAGTCCAGATAAAATAAAGTTATTCAAGTTATTTGGTAAAATCAAAATGCTCTTTTACAATGCATAATTACACACACACACACACACACACACACACACACACACACACACACACACATATATATAAGAGATAAGTTAACGAAGAAAAATTTTAAATTTTTTCCTTCATCTGTATTTCTTACCAGTTTATTATATGTTTAGGGTCATAAACATATTTCTTTAAAACTGAAACGTGAAAAATGTTATGCACTCGTATATGACTTGGCAAAGCAAGTTGATGCGCTATAGGTCTAATCCATGCTAAAATTTGGAAAGGACCACAGAATCTGGGTGTCAACTTGGCACAACCTATCTACTGAAGTGTCTTTTTCTTAGCTCTAACACGCACGTAAACATGATCACCCACTTGAAATTCCGGAAAGCTTCTTTTCCAATCAGCAAAGTTCTTCTGTCGGTCGTGAGCGGCCTTTAAATTAGATCACATTTCTTTGACCATTTCTTCCATCTCTTTTAACATATCAGGCCCTAACATTAACTTATCCTCTGGACCACCCCAGTTTGAGGGAGTCCTACATTTACGCCCGTATAGAACTTCAAAAGGGCTCATTTGTGTAGAAGTGTGATCGATGTTGTTATAAGTGAATTCTACAAGATGTAAGTATTCTTCCCACTTAGATGGTTGTTGCATTACATAAGCCTATAATATATCCTCCACCACCTAGTTTACTCGCTCTATCTACCCATCCGTTTGAGGATGGTAAGTAGTGCTAAACTATATTTGAGTACCCAACCCTTCAAATAAGGATTTCCAGAATGCTGATGTAAATTTTACATCGCGATCTAAAATTATGGCCTTTGGTATTCCATGCAATTGGAAAATATTATGCATAAATATATTAGCAATCTACACTACCTTACAAGTAGATTGTACCAGTATAAAGTGAGCAGACATTCTCAGCTTATCCACGACCACCATTATTGAGTCATTTTGTTTCCTTAACTTGGGTAGTATCATGATAAAATCGATGATAATTAACTTCCCACTTCCATTTTGGAATGGGTAATGGGTGGAGTAGACCAACTGGGTGGCGATGCTCTATTTTAACTTGTTGGCATTCCAAACAGTGGGCTAAATATTCAACCACCTCCTTCTTCATGTTGGGCCAAAATTATTTTTTTCTAAGAGCTGTTAGAAATTTCTGATATCCAGGATGACTGACATATGGGACCTTGTGATATTCATCTAAAATTAAATCATTAATGGATTTTATCTTTGGCACGTACATTATTGTTTTATAAATCAGCAAACCTTTTGAATTTACTTCATACCCAAGCTGTTGAGCCTGACTGTTTGGAATTTCTGTCTGTTGCCACAAATTTTGATACTCTGGGTCTTGCATTGTTATTTCTTTAATTCGTTCCTTAAAAGTGTTTTGTGCTCCACTAAATTATATTTCATATAAACAGTTAGCTTTTCTACTTAATGCATCTGTGGCATGGTTTTCTTTACCTTTTAAATGTTAATTTCAAAATCGAACTCCCTCAGAAAATCAACCCAACATGCTTGTCTGGTGTTCAAAGTGGGTCGTTTAAAATAATTAGTGAAACTATGATGGTCAGTCATTAGCAGAAATCTCTTACCTAATAAGTAATGCTGCCACATTTTTAAGGCATGAATAATAGCTGTCAATTCCAAATCATAGGCTGAGTACCTTTTCTCATGCTCTTTAATCTTTCTATATTCGGAAGCGATAACTCTGCCTTCTTGCATTAGTACACCACCCACACCTTCTTTGCTAGCATTAATACACACCTCATAATCTTTGTTTGGATCAACAATGCTTAATATAGGTGCAGTGGTGAGTAAATGTTTAAGTTGGTCAAAGCTATTTAAGCATTCTAATCTCCAATTAAAGGTCTTACCTTTCTTTTGCATTGAGGTAATAGGTTATGCTACCCTGGAAAAGCCTTCAATGAATCGCCTGTAATACCCAGCTAGGCCCATAAATGACCTTATATCAGCCACGTCCCTTAGTACTGGCCACTCCATTACAGTCTTTATTTTCTTTGGGTCCACAACTATTCCTTGTTTAGTAATGATATGATTAGATATTGGATTTATTCCTTAAATAAGTTGCATTTCCTGTATTTGGCATATAGCTGGTGTTCCCTTAAAACTTGTAAAACAATCCCGAGGTGCTCCTTGTGTTCTTCCATAATTTGTGAGTAAATTAGAATATCATCAATGAAAATTAACAAAAACTTGTCTAAATATTGATAGAATATGTTGTTCATAAGGCACATGAAAGTTGTCGGTGCATTGGTTAGCCAAAAGAGTAGCACAACGAACTTGTAGTGCCCATAAAAAGTCTTGAAATCAGTTTTTGCTATATCTTCTTCTTTGATTCTAATCTAATGATAACCCGATCGCAGGTCAATCTTGGAAAACATGGTTTCCCCCTTTTGGTCGAATAATTCATCAATACGAGGTAGGGGATACTTATTTTTGATGGTCAACTTGTTTAATTGATTGTAATCCATACACATACACATGGTTCCATCCTTCTTTTTAACAAAAATGATTGGGGCTCCCCAGGGTGATACACTTGGTCAGATGTATTTCTTTTCAAGGAGTTCCTGCAATTGCATTTTCAACTCTATCAATTTAGATATGCTCATATGATAAGGAGCTCACGATACCGGTGCAACTCCTGGCACTAATTCAATCATAAAATCTATATCCATTTTTGGTGGAAGTCTCAGGATTTCTTCTCGAACTACATCTGTGAAATTTTTTACTATTGGTATATCCTCTATGGTGGCAGATTTTTTTTTGGAATCAGAATATCCTACTTGAATGGCATAATTTTGGCACCCTTTTTAGTTTCATTTGGCCAATTGGGAGGCTGTCATGAATCTTAGCTTTACACGTCTTATAATCCCTTCAATTTCCCGCCTTTTTCCATCCTCATCCATATAATTAACGATTTTTGTTTTACAGTTAAGGAGAGACCAGTGTTTCTCCAACTAGTCCATATCGATGAGAATATCATATGAAGCTAAGGGCAACAAATTTAATTCTTCCCTAATAGGTTGTTCGCTTATATGTAGGAGACAATTGCTGACCTTGGCCAGCGCTCCCCTTTTGGCCCCAGTGGCCAGTTGTACTAACCAAGAATTCTTAAACTTAACAGTTTGAAGATTGCATTGTTTTATTATTTTGGGTTTAACATAACTTAAGGTAGCCTTAGGGTCAATTAAAATAGACACAGTATGGTTGAAAATTTTACCTTCAAACTCAATAATAGTCGGTTGGTAATCTGCTTGGTGGTCCTCGAGAGCAGTGTTTATTTTCATCATGCTCCTTGCCACTTCACCAACTGTTGATGCCTCTTGAACCTGAGCTACCTAATCAGTTCCCCTGTGATGTGGGCAATTCTTAACATAATGAGGCCCTCTAAATCCCCAACACTATACTGCTGGTCTTGCTACCATTTCCACTTCAGTCCTTACTAATTGTTCATTAGTCTTGGTTTCACAGGGGGTTTTGAATCTGAGTGGATTTCTATTTAGATTCTTATTCATCTATCCTCTAAGAATATCATTGACCACAAATTTATTTATTTTATGGCCAGAGGAAAATTTACTCCCTTTCTTGTCATTCCATTTCTTTCCTCCCTCACTTTTCTACTTATTTTGCTGATAGCATACCCAAGCTTTGCATATGACCTCATCCATAGTCTTTGGATTGTTGAACTCAAGTCGTTCCTTCATAAATGGTGGGAAGCTACTGAAAAGCCATTGTACTTTAGCCTTTTCTTCCCGTATATAAGGGACATATCGCAGCAAGGAGGTGAACTTGGTTATGAACTCATCCATAGATAATTGTCCCAAATGAAGGTCGTGAAAATCCTTGGCCTTCTCATCAAAGAATATTTCATTTAGATATTTTTCTTTAAAGTATTTTTGAAACTTATCCCAAGTTATGCTTTGTTCATTTACACCATGAACTGTCTTTACCTCTTCCCACCATAAGGTGGCCTTTCCCTGCAACTAGAAAATTTCCAATCTAGCCTTAAGATTATGATCATATTCATACAACTGGAAATAATGGTTCATGTTAATGAGACAAGCTTCTGTTGCCTCCTCCTGTTCACCATCAAAAAGTGGAGCTTTGATTTTCTGGAATTCCCCTAGAAGTTCTACCTTTTGTCTCTTATGCTTGTTGTGCCCTGATGCATTTCTAGATTCTTCTTCCTAGTTTTCTTCACCACCCTCAGTTTCTGCCCATTCTGTATGGTATTCTTGTTCCCCATTCATATTCCCTTGTTCAGGACTAGGAATTGTGCGTCTCTAGTTCTGTCTATCTGGCAGGATTTTCATGATTTTTTCTTGTTCCAGAATAAGTCGTTCATTATTTGCCTGAAGTCGAGCCATCTCTTCCTTTAATTCTAGTAGAGTTTCTAAGATCGTGGGATTGGTATTTCATGGTTCGTCTCCCATATGCACCCATACTTCAAGACTGGTCTCCTGAAATGTTGTTGTTCCTGCTCCTACCACAGTCTGGTGCACATTACACAAATACTGTCAATCCTTGTCTTTCCATAGGCCTCAGTTTTGGTAACCTGAGTGCTCTGATACCACATGTCACACACCCAAAGATTAGAATATTCCATGGTAAAAAAATAAATTATTAACTATACAAATAAAACTATATTAATACTTCCAAGCTCGATTGATTTACCCAGTTCTGATATTATCAAACCATACATATTATGTGGCAATTGCAACATTTGTTACATATTCGGTTCAATGGTAAATCACTTTTCATTTAATACAATTCAATACAAATCTTGATCGAGGTCTTCGCCTTTCTTCAAACCCCAAGGAGGTGGATATCTATGTGGTTGCTTACTATTGAGAGTACCTTTACATGGTCCACAACATCACACCATATCTCTGAAATCTTATTTTTACTAACTGTATAAACATTCACATTTACTACGGCATTAATGGTCTTGAGCTGTGAATACCCTAGGGCTATGGTCCACTCCTTCAGTACTCATCCTAGTGCCTCTAGCTATAGAGCTTACGTAGAGAAACATGCACGATTTATGATACATGGACCTCCTCCAGATCGAACGACCAATGTTTTGAACTACTGGACATAGGTTGATCAGTATCGGCAAATTTGCCATTTGGTGTTTTGGTGAAGTTCACCTGCTTCTCTGGTGGTTCGAAAACCCCATTCTGGTAAGGGGTTTTTGTTTTGAATTACTAATTTTTGTGATTGCTGGCCCGTCTTCTGTTTCTCTGAGTCACTTGCTGGTTGTAGTGGTCATCCAGGATCCTCCAATTCACCTCTTACGCTAGAGGGAGGGTTTTCCTACATGAATTTATTATTCAAACAGGTATAATTCCTTCATGGTTATCCTCTGTTACTCCTTTATTTCTCATTTATGTCAAAACTACAGTCTAATTTATACTTGTTTTATTTCAGGCTGCGTTAGCTCTGGTGCTGAACTCTCTGGTCCCTTTTCACCATTTTCATGGCAGCAATGCCTGCGACATTCCCCCCGGTATACAGTTTTCACTAGAATGACTCTAATGCTATTATCCTAAGTGTTTACAGGCTCTGTTGTTATGTTCGGTGCTAAGTTTTGATCGGCTCGAAGCTGAGATTTAATGATGTAATGCTTATTTTAAGTAATGGCTTAACTATATTTTCCCTTTCTGGGTATTCGTCACCCATAATTGTAGAATGTGTTTTGTCGGACAGGTTCTTTGGACTCATTTGTTTGTTTGCAGCCTAAGGCCTAGATACATTCATATAAAGAGTCTCTATTTTGCCAACAATTGGAATTGTTAATGGTACGCTGTCATGCAATAATATATATATATATATATATATATTATATATGTTATATTATGTATTATATGTATATATATATATATATGTATATATATGTATATATTATATATTTAGATATTATATATAATATATATATATATATATATATATATATATATGATGTGTGTGTATATATGTATATATATATATATCTATACATACATATTATAACTAATATATATTACTACATATATATAACATACATATTATTATATATATATATATTATATATATATATATAATATATTATATATATATATATATATATATATATATAGTATATATATATATTTATAGTTGTATGTTAAGTTTCTTTTCATATACAGTTTCTTCCCATTCGACAGTTAGGGTTTAGGTTTTTCCTGAAACCCTTAGTCGACTCAAGAATGGGTATTCCTAAGTCTAGCCATGTGCAAACAATTCCTCGGTTTGTTTTACTATAAAGGGATCTTTATTGTTATGCTCAATATAATTTATTTGTTTGTGGTCCTTCTTATATTAATTTCGTAGATACATTTAAACCCTACTAAATTCTGGGTTTCCATAGAGTTGTGATGTATGTTTTTGATATCGCAAGGCTTCTCTTGAATTCCTGTATTAGTATGCAATTATTATTGGCTATAAACTCTTCTGGCTAGTATGATGGTTATAGTCACATTTGTTTAACAATTCAACTATTCTTTCTTGGAGATTGTGATCTCCTTGTTTTCTTCTCACTTTTCCTAAATACAATGACTCTTTGCTATAGTTGTTTACTGTATCATGGAGAAACATATATTATACATATAGACTACTATCTTTCTGTTCTTAAATGAAAAGTAAGTTCCAACCTATTCTGGTTCTTTTCTTAACAATTCTTAATGAACTTAACAAACTAGTTATTATTCAAAGTCATACAAGTATTCAATACCTGCTAAACTTGTAAGTGAAAATATTCAGATTTACTTATCTGTATTTGTTGTTTCAGATCAACTGGATTAGAATTTTTTTGATTATTTTCCTCCCAACCTCGAGACCTATGCTGCTCGACTGAAGTCTCCCCTCGAGCTACCCTTTTCCAGGGTATTCTCTTCAAGATTTTCTCTTCTTGAGTATAGCGGTTATCTGGTCTTAACCAGACACAGCCAAGAAAGCACTGCCTGCCCCTACGTCATATTTTCCTTGTTCATTGCTCAATTCTTTTCTTTTTCTCCCTAGGTCTCTTAGATGCCCCCCATCCTCTTGATTCCTAGAATAAATATTCCTTCTGGAAGTAGTTAGGGCTTGGGTAACTACCCATCGTAACTATTTTAGAATAAAATATCATCCCTTGATGACTTATTCTCATTTAAATTAAGCTCCTTAATTATTGCTAAGATTCCAATAATTCTCTTTTATAAATCAAAACATAATTACTATTTATACCAAAGTTAACGAATATTCAGTTTGTCAAAAAATGCAGTAAAAAAAATATTTATAGATGTATGGGGGACATCACAAAAGTTCTATTCTTCTTACTTGTGAGAAAATTATGAATTTCTTCAAAATGAATGCCGTGTCTAAAATCATTGCTTTACATGTTAGAATCCTCCCAAATTTGTATTTAAAAGTGGGTTCAAAATTATTTTAGTATTTATAATGTCCTCTTTCAGTCCAACTCATCACATTGAAGGTTAAGATCTACCATTACTCTTGAAAATACACTATACTTAATGAGTTTGACCAAGATACTTGAAAACTTTTGAACAATGGTTTAGCATAATCTGTAAAATCTCTGAAATTACATAAATAGTTAGGAAAACATATACATCTATGATATTACTTGTTGAAACATATTTTATGGTCAAGTCAGAATTTAAAGATTTACTAAGACAAAACCCAAAAATTGTTAAAACCAAAAAAATATTTTTATATTCACAACAAAAAATTAATAGAAACACATACAACATGATATTTAAATGACAATAAAAATAAAAATTAGACATTATGTTAATGGAAATTTTAAAAGGAAACCCATCATATAAAATTGACTTGACAGGCAGGAGTGCCCATCAAATTTATCTCAAATTATTTTTTCCTTAAGTGGGCAATGGTGAATTCACCATTTGAGTGGATGTTGTTGTCAGTTTATCAAAATGCACTAGAAAATTATTATTATTACACTAGTAAATTATTTTTATTAGTGTAGTTTAAATGTTATATATTTTTACTTTTGAGGTGTAGATTAGAAGTGCACATTAATTGGTGATAAAGTATACTTTCAAGGCACTCATGTGGTTGGTTTAAACATCACTTAGTTTATTTTTCATACTTGGAACATAAGTAGAACACCTTATAATATTGTGGGTAACTTTGCACATGTTGGATCTAGCTAGAAAACAATGAAAAAGCTTGCAACGAAAGAAGAAAGAAAATTTATAGAGAAAATAATTAATGAATTATATTCGTGCATATAAAATAAAATTATGATAGAATAAAATTCCATGAAATATATTAGACATGACTCAACTAATATAATAGTGAGTCTAGTTGTAAATTTAGAGAGATGTGAACATGCACTAAAGAAAACTGACAACTAGTCATCTCATGTGATTGGAGATAGTCCTAGTTAATTGAAGTGGAATTAAGTGCATGTTATCTCCAATACACCTACAAATTATAGTAACAATAATCATAATCCACTTCTATCAATTATGGACCATATTGATACTCTTAGGATAACTTCAAATGAATGATGTAATAATAAAACTAATCCATTATGTTGTTTTCTTGGCCTTAGAAAATATTTTGACACCATTATCAAAGCAAAGCTATAGAAGATGATAAAATAGATAATGGTTCCTATCGAGTTGAGGGTTTCTATGACAAGGATATTTTAGAATGTTATTGCCAAGCTTAGGACCATATAGGATTGGTTAGAGGAAATTAAATGCAATATTAGAGTCAAGCAAGAGTGTCCCATATCCCTTACCATTTTTGGCTTGTGCATTGATACGCTAGAAGAGTGTTTGGAAAATCTAGTTTATGTTAGCCTCACACTTATTGACATAGTCATAACTCTTCTCTATTATGGTGATAATATTGTTCCTTTCACAAAGAACCATTACAATATTGACATAAAACTCAGAGTCCTGCATGATTTCTACTTCAAGATGGATATGACTATAAATACTGATAAAACTAAATTCATGAGAGTTAAATCCAAAAAGATCAGCTATGATACATTCATTTAGGAAAAAAGCTCTTTCGGGGAAGTTCCTTCATACAAATATTCGAGGTTTGACATCCATCATAAGCTCAATTAGAATTATATCATTGAGAAAATGATAAATGGAGGTTGGAAAGCTTACTATCAGCTTCAACATAATTGTAAGTCAGAATATCTTTGGATTTTAGATAAAAAGAATTTCCTCTTTGAGACTCTTTTCACTCCATTTATTTTATATGGATGTGAGGTTTGAGGTTGTAGTATATCTAGAGAGTCATGAAGGAAGATTGAAAAATCCAAAAGCAATTTATAACCTACAACTTCAACATTAAAGACAATACTCCCTAACCTATCCTCTTGATTGAAGCAAGGCTTTGCCCCATGAGAGAATTGTTATGACTAGGTACCTTATGTATAATAAGTTATACAACATGGATTCTAAGAGATTTTCTAATATTGCTTCTAACTCTAGTCAAAACCCCAACTTCGACTCAAGCAAGGGTGGCATAAGGATGCTCAATCTTGGCGAGAACACTGGAGAGTAAAGGAGGAGATCAAATTGTAGAATCCAAATTGTTACTTCCAAATTTAAGGAGAAATTGTAGAGAAACAAAGAGCTAAAAGGGAAAAGGAAACTAACATATTATAAGGAAGTGATCAACCCCAATCTCAAAAAATAAAATTGTCTCTCTGTCTTGACTAATGTTAGGAAAAAAATGAATATTGTCAAGATTAGAACTAATTCTCATGAGATTCATAATGAAACTAGGTGTTGGCCAATTCCTAAAACAGCATGGGATGAAATAATTTTTCACTTATGTGATCCTAGGAGAGTTGAAGGTGAAAAGAACTTTCTCTTAGATTTTCCATTTGATACTCACATTTGATCTAATTTTCAATATATTTCTTTCATTACCAACCTTCTTGACCTTTTAACTCAACAAAACAACATAAATCCACTAGAGCTTCCCTCACCTTTTATGAGTATACAAATAAAATGTTAAATAATTTTAATTAATCTCCTACCTTTTTAGAGTTCAATAAACCCTATAAAACTTAATAAATATTAATCATTATCATCATCATTATATAAATAAATCTAAACTAAAAAATGATTAAAATAAAAATTTAAATTAATAAATATATAAACATAATTATCTCATGCATTTTACATAATATTAAATATTATTTATACGTTCAACAACATTTATATTTTATATTCATGACATTATAAGATTTTATAAAAATACTGTTACGTCAATTATAAAAATATTCTAAACTTGACTATGACAAAATCTCTAAATTATATTAATACATTTATTATTCATTATAATATAATATTTTAAAGAGTTCCTTGCCTCGGTTTTGTATAACAAGTTTTATGCGTATTACCACACTAAACTTCAGTATCACAAAATCTTTTAAACTATAATTATATATTTATCAATGACGATGAGAATAATAAAATAATATTTTGGATAATGGATAAAATATATAATAGTATATTATATTGATATCATCATTATAGTAATGGCTTTACATATAAATATACCTAATTAGTAGTGCAATCCAAATTAATTGATGAGGATATACATTAACTGTATGTATGTATATGTATATGTATATGTATATGTATATGTATACATATATACATATATTACATTAAATATTACATGTTCTTAATATGGTTGGTGTAAGAGTTTACTATGATTACAGTGTACATCAACTAGACTGGTAAAACATGAATAATTTAAGATTCAAAAGAAATCAGTTCCTCGATATCTCAAAAAAATATATTCAACTCAAGCGCTTAAAAGGACAATCTTTCAAGTCGAGTGTATGTATAAAGAACTAGATAACAAATGGTAGATTTAGCAATGAACTTTCTATCCTATTGAACTACCATACCATCTCAATAATTTATCTATATTAAATGAGGGTTTTTTGACATCACTCGAATCCATAAGTATTAACAAGTCACAACAATTATAGTACTTACCAGCACTGAATCAAAATATTATCACATTTCGTAGCCACTCCAATTCGGCTTAAATATAGAAGTACTTCGAGCTCTTGATAATTATTATGAGCCCACTACTAAGACTCATGGGAACATTTTCTTAGTTCAATGATAAATTTCAAACTAGAGTTAATTTTATCGCAAATGATATTCAACTAGGTCAAGTGTTGATGCACTAGTGTTATGTTAACAATTAACTTAACTATCACCAGGACAAAAAGACTTATCACTATGAAAGTATCACACCCTTGTTAATCCATCTTATCATGGAATTGGATTAGTTACTGAAAGAAAAAATATGTAATGTAAGAGTTAGTTCATGAAATCCTTAAAAGCAAAAACATACATATTCCCACCATGTACTAATATGAGTTCCTACTAGAACTCTTTCATGATGACTATGGTAACCTAGACATAAAATTTTGTTATACAATATGAATCTTATTACTAAAATTTATGAGTTAGCAAATCCATTTCATATGAGGATGAGTGATGTCAGATAAGGTACACAATTTTAAAGAAGTAGTTCATAGGTTCTAGGGTTTCAAATCCATGTACATGCGAATGAATTTGCAAGTATGTATGAAATAGTTGTATGCTACCATAGTTACAGTAAGTGATGATTAAATCTCATATTATCAATTATGTAGTCACTGCATGGAACTTAGCTTCCATGTAGCCTATGGTAGCAATCTTGATGCTTAATATTGGAGTTTCTCCATTCAAATCAGTGTCTATGCTGGATCGTCTATAAAAATTTATCAGGTTCTAGATGACTGGAACCTTCTCTGCCAAGAATATTTGAGCTAAGTCAATGTCATTGGTTTAAATATGTGCTCGAGCTATTGATTCCCATATTGGTTATTAAGGATGATATGTAATGATTGTTGTTATCTAATAAAACCAATCTGATGGAAACTAGTAATTTCATTTTCATTTTAATAGAAATAATAGGAAATATTTTATTAATTTTTTACTTTCACAACATGTAATTCTTCACTAGATAAGTTCATCAAGTGTAACCTATGATCCTCACTATACAATCCATAGGCATAAAGATTGCTACAGCTGTAGCGTATTTAATGACTTGACCAGTCACCTAAGGCTTAGCTCAAATGGGTCTTATATAGGGTTGATAAATAAGGATCATTTGAGTAATGATAGTAGATTGATATACACAACAATGCATCTAATGAGTTGTGAAATTATAATTTTTTCCTACGAAATTACCCTAGTTTATTTTGATAAAACCACACCTTTTCCACACTAAATTATCATAAAACAATAACAATAATATATTATATATAATATATATATATATATATATATATATATATATTATATATATATATATAATATATATATATATATATATATATATGGAATCCCACAATATTATTGCTTATTAACTAGTTACCTTATTATCATTTCTACACTAGAATTAAAGGATGTTTTATGAGTTTTTTTTAATATATTACATATGTATGGAATAAAGTGGGTGCTAACTTAATTGATTGCAGAGATACAACCATCGATTATTATAAAGTGTCATGCTTTGAATTAAGGGACCAATAGTGTAGCAATAACTCAGAATGTAAATAGGTGGCATGATGTCCAGAATGGGAGAACTCATGGGTTTGCTACACGGGGAGGAGAAATCTTGAATTTAGCATATGGTGAGCAACATGGTACATAGTATTGCAACCACTTGCATACCATTGTGGGAAATGATGCTTGCAATTTTATGTCCAACCAACTCATTAAAAAATATATTCAATAAGATTAATGGGTCCCATCAGTAGGTATATCACAAGGCCCATTTTTCCATCCTCCAACCTATAATTTCCTCTTTCGTCCCATTTATTAACATTTTTTTTACTATAATGTGCTTGATAGGGATATTGAAGGATGTTTCTTATACGTCATGGCCTAATGTGGTTAATGTGTAAGAAAGAGTGCTTTTGAGTGCATTTACTATGAAGAGGCATGTTGCAGGAATTTGAAGGAGATGTAAGAGGATTTTCCCCTACATTTACTCACCTACAGCTCGACTTGATCCCTAAAATCACCCACCTACAGCTTGAGGATCTACTACCAACTGATGCACTCAAGGAATTGTGAGGATATAAGGGAGCTCGATCCAAATTTGTAGAGATTTTAGAGGGATTAAACCCTCTTTCCAATGAGGCTTCCCCTAAATCATTTTTGTATAAATAAGAAAGCCTAACAGCTCAATAAGATTCAAAAGTTTGGAGCAGATAAGAGCTACTAAGAACTAGGAGCTTGATATTGTCACTTTCATTTGCTTTGCATGATGTAATTGAACTATGTTCTATGACAATGAAAATATTAATGTTATCTTTCATCTAATTTTGTTTGATAGGGCTGAGTCCCATTGGGTTAGGGCCCAAGCTAGATATTCTGGTCTCTCTTTGTGTATTTTATCCATGCACTGCCTTTGTTAACAACATCTATTTTATTAATACATGATTGTAGAAGATCAACAGAAGCGGAGCTTTGGAGGGAACCAGGGTTTGAAGGTCACATATTCAACTGCAACCTAAGTACTAACTCTAGAGAATAATATGGCCAGAGCTTTGTAGAAGGGGGCAAACTCTGACCCGACAGATGGAAAATGCCATACAAACAAATAATGATGAATAAGAAGATAGAACAGGATGGGGTGCAAATATCAGGGTATGAGAAGTCAGGTTAGGAGAACCCAACCAGCAAGGGGAAGAGGAATAATGAAGGTAAAAATACCAAGAAACTGAAATAAAATGTTGAAATAAAAGGCATAAAGTATAGAGACAACACGAATCCTTCCCAAGCATAGTTTTCACAAGGAAACAAGTCGGAGAAGGAACCAGTAGCGGCAAAGGAAGAGGTTCTAAATCAAGATAGGAGGAACAAGGAGGAACAACGTCAACAACCACTGGGAAAAAAATTCACGGTCCATGCAAGCCCAAATCCACATAGACCCTAAGGGTAGTGATTTTTTATCCAGAACTTCAATCGTACCGTGACCACATGGTTGAACATGTAGTGGTTTGCAGGTTCATGGGGTTCTGGCCAATAGAGCAAGCATTGTGCATGTGGATAAAGAAACAATGGAAACCCAGAGGAGATGTAAGGCTACACTTAGGAGACAAGGGTTTATTTACAGTCATTTTCTCCAATCTAGAAGACAGGGATCGAATATTTGATGGAGGCCGCATTTCTTTGCCTTCGTAGGTCTTTACATGAGGCCATGGAAACCCAACTTCGTACCAGAAAAGGAAACCTTCATGCAAGTACCAGTATGGATATGCATTTTCTCTCTTCCAATTGATTATTGGGGACATGCAGCACTGGAACAAATAAGTAACAAACTAGGGACCTTCATCAATGCCTCAGAAGCGACATTATAAAAGAGGTATACCTCTTGTGCTAGAATATATGTAGAGATGGATGTTTCGGGAGCATTACATGAAGGCCTATGGCTGGAATACAGAGACGAATATTATTTCCAAGCCATAGACTACGAGCAAATCCTGTTTCGATGCAGAAAATTTCATGAGCATGGTCATTTAATCAGAGAATGCCCATTGAACAAAGTGGTAGGGGAAAACAAGGAAAACAAAGGAGATAAGAACAAAGAAGTCTTTACAAGACTAAAAGCCAAATGGAGAGCAAAAAAAAAATGCTAGACTAAAGCAAGCACTTCACATGGAAATACAAGAAATGCATTTGAAGTGTACTTCACATGGAAATATAAGAAATGCATTTGAAGTGTTAGAAACAGAAACAGAATTAGAGGACAATAATAAAGAACAAGAAGCAATGAAAATAAGCAGACCTACAACAACACCAAAAATGAACGAACTGGTGGCGAAACCTTCAAATCTTACCCATCAGGTTCAAGAAACAATAGAGTGGGTAGAAGAAGATTCAAAAATATTCACCAATGAAATCAGGCTCAAAGATATGGAATTAAGCGACATGCTAGAGCAAGAAGGTATGGATCTACCAAATATGGTTGAAAACTGGAAAAAGAAGGGAATGGAACACATATAGGAAGAGGAGGTAAAAAGAATCAATGACATATTCATAGCACGACAACAGACAGAGATGGAGTTGCAGAGTAAGTGCATGGGAACAACAAAAGGGATAGAGGCACACATGCAGGGACTGCATCAAACCTCCAACGACTCCAAGCATCAGAAATAAAGAGGAAGAAGGACTAACAATGAGGCATTACAAGAACTGGGATAGATGCTCTTAAATTTAGGTAAGATGAAAGCCCTTAAGTGTTCTCACTAACCTCCTAAAATCTGTTTAAAATGAAATTTCTTTCTTGGAATGCTAGAGGGCTAAATAACCAAACAAAACAGTGTTTGTTAAAGAAGAAGGTCCAAAAGGAACAACCAGACATAGTGTTCGTGCAAGAAACTAAGTGTTCAAGCAACATGATGGTCAATATCAGCAAAAAACTAGGTAAACATATGGAATACTTGGAGATAAGAAGCAATGGATGAGAGGGAGGGATGGTCATTATGTGGAATCCACAGGTAATCCAGCTCATTTCCTTTGAAGCTGCAAAATCTTAGATAACTATAGAAGTCCAAATAGTAGGGAATTCAAAAACATATCTATGCACCAATGTCTATGGCCCTGAGAAACTAGAGGCCAAACTACTATTACTAAGAACACTGTCCAACTTAAAGCTAAGATATCCTCAAGCAAAGGTGATCTTTGGAGGTGATTTCAATATGATCACTTCGCTCATGGAAAAGAGAGGAGGTATTAGAAAGCTCAACAGAGACACTGAAGCTTTCATAGACTTCATTAGATCGATCAATCTGGTAGATGTCTTCCCCAAGAGTGGTGCTTTCACTTGGAACAACAAAAGGGGAGGTGAAAGGCAAATAGCCTCTTGTTTGGAAAAAATTTTAATGACAGAAAGTATTCTCCTGGAAATGATGACTATTGAATCAGAAATTCTTCCCAATGGAGGGTCGGACCATTGGCCTATAACAATAACTGCAGCAATCCAAGGTACTCCTAGAAATAAACCTTTCATATTTGAAAAGTTCTGGCTCACTCATCCCGAGTTCATTTAGAAAATTGAGCAATGGTGGAAAGAACCATTAGGCATAAGGGGAACCAAAATGTATCTTCTACAGGCTAAGCTGAAACACATCAAAGCCAGAATCAAAGTCTGGAATCATGAAGTCTTTGGGAATATATTTAAGGAAAAAAAGAAATTGGAGGAGAAAATGGAACAAATTCATTAAGGATGGATTCAAGGTAACATAGACCAAGAAAGTTTGAACAGAGAATAGAAGCTAATGCAGGACTGGTAATTATGATGCCAACAGGAGGAAACACTTTAGAAGAAAAAGTCTCGAATTCAATGGCTTAAGGAAGGCGAATAGAACATGAAATTCTTTCATAGATCTGCCATGGACTACAGAGGGGCTAACAAAATTCTAAGCCTTAAAGATGATAAGGGAACCTCTATATAGACTCATCAAGAAATCTTAAGCCTTCTTAAAACGCACTTCAGCAGGATTTCTCAGGAACCAGGGATTGAAAGAGAGGAGGCCATTGAGGAACTCTTAACTTCCATCCCCAAGTAAATCATGGAGGAGCAAAACATAGCTTTAAATCAAGAAATCTCCTTGGAAGAGGTGGAAGAGACCATAAAATACATGCCAAATGGTAAAGCACCTGGGTTTGATGGATTTACCATTGACTTTTACAAAGCTTGTTGGGAGATAGTCAAGATAGAGGTAGGGGAAGCAGTGGAGGATTCATGGCACTCCTCTTCAATCCTTAAGTCCCTCAACTCTACTCTCCTTGCCCTTATTCCAAAGGAGGAGGAAGCTAACATGACATCAAAGTTTCATCCAATTGTGTTATGCAATGTCCTGTACAAGATTATTTCTAAAGTCCTAGCCAGTCGAATGAAACCCATTGTTCCAGGTATTATTTCGGAGGAATAGTCAGGTTATGTAGAGGGGAGATAGATTTTTGACAATATCTTACTAGCACAAGAGATGATTCACACTCTTCAAACGCAAAAGAAATCAGGTATGATTATGCAGTTAGACCTATCAAAGGCCTATGATAAGGTAAACTCGAACTATCTGGAAACTATTTTCGAAGCCTTCGGTTTCACTAGACAATGGATAATCTAGATCCTAGCTTTGGTCAAATCCACAAGATTTTCAATACTGGTTAATGGAGCCCCAACAACCCAGTTCTCTCGTTCGTGTGGTTTGAGGCAGGGTGATCCCTTATCCCCCTTCGTTTTCTTGATTTTAATGGAAGGTTTAAGCAGGCTAATCTGAAAAGCTAAAGAGGAGGGATTCATTGAAGGACTACAACCCTTGCCCTCAAGCCTTGCAACAACACATCAATAGTTTGTAGATGATACAATGTTGCATGGCATGCCCTCGGTCAAAGAATCTATGGGATACAGAAGTATTCTCAATCACTTCAGCAAAGCATCAGGTATGGAGCTTAATCTATCAAAATCTTCTATCTTCTTTTTTAATACGCACCCAACAGTTCAAAAAAATCTCTCAACCATCTGAGGCTTCAAAAGATGCAACTTACCCTCGAGATACCTCGGCATTCCACTGATTGACAAGCCCTTGCAGAAATTGCACTAGGAAAAACTTTTAGCTGGCCTAGAAAAAAGATGTCATCATTGGACACACAAAGCCCTTAACTTCGTAGGTCGCGTGGTCCTCACCAAAGCTGTCCTCTAGGCCATTCCACATTACATGCTCTCCATTCTCCTAGTGCCCAAAGGGGTTGTTCAAAAGATAAGGGTCATCCATAGGGCTTTTCTCTGGTCGGGTAATTCAGAGAAGAAGAAATGGTCGCTAATGGTGTGGGATAATCTTTGCAAACCCAAACATTTGGGAGGGCTGAATTTGCAGGGCCCATTCACTGTTAACCATGCCTGTGGTGCAAAATTATGTGGAGGTGGCTGAAGGAACCAAAATTACCATGGGCCAAACATTGGAAAGAGAAGTATGCTCAGAATAATAGAATGCCGAACTTAATCTGAATGCAAGAAACCCCAGAAAGCTCTCCAATTTGGAACATGTCAAGAACTAACCGGCATATAATTCAGGAGCAAAGTTTTTGGGAAATTCAAGACAGAACGATGGCCCTTTCTGGGAAGATGCGTGGCAACAACTCCCTAAGCTGGAAAGCCCTTAATTCGTAGATATCCAAAGAAGAAACGAGGAGCTAGGGAGAACCACAATGAACCAATACTGGAAACCTAATGAAAATGACCAAGCATGGAGAATTTGGATATTCAGTGAGACAGAACCTTTGGTATAAGAAAACAATAGTTTAAGGGAATTTAGAACATAGGTCACCAAAACAAGGATAAGGAGAGCATGGGATAATGACCAATTACATAGGGGAAAGCTTGAAGGGGGAAACTTCACACTCAAGGAAGAAAGAGTCTATATAGAAGGTACTAAGCATGAAGAAAAATTCAATTGGCATTGTAAAGTTTGGGACACCCAACTATGGCCGAAGATTAAAACATTCCTCTAGCTCCTGATGCATTCAAGAAGACTTACTTGGGAGAACCTCAGGAAAAAAGGATTCATAGGCCCATCTTCCTACCCCATGTGTGGAATTGAGGAGGAAAGCATGAATCACCTCCTCAATACTTGTGAATGGGAAGACACCATATGGAATTGGATGGAAACCATCTTAAGAGGACGGATATGGTAAGGAATTAAATTCAAGAAACCATAGAGAATTGGAGAGGTAATTTCTCCAATACCCAATTGGTTAACACATTCTAGAAACTTATCCCAGGGTTTATAGCATGGACAATTTGGAAAGAAAGAAACAAGCGAGTATTCCTAAATGAAACAAGAGGCATAAATTTTATAAAAGATACAACTCTTCAAAATATCAAACAAATAGTTCTTTCCAAAGGGAAAGCAGAATAGGAAAAGAACATCTCAATATTGGACTTACAGATTTTGAAAGCTTTAGATATTAACGTGGGGACCATCTCGTCTTCATCAAATCATCGACAACAACAAAATACCAATGTGAATACCTGGATTCCTCGGTTGACAGGCTTCCTCAAACTCAACATTGACGGAGCCTCCAGGGCAAATTTGGGACCAACAGGCATTGGAGGTGTTCTTAGGGACAACAAAGGAGAAATTCAACATATCTATAATCAATCGCTGGGTGAAGGGACTAATAAGGAAATGGAATTTGCAGCACTTGGGCAAGGATTGAGAATTCTCAGATGACTGAAAGCTGGGGCCACCATGGTGGAAGGGGATTCTCAACTGACGATCATGGAAGAAAGGAAAATGTATACAGGAGCTAAACCAAGTAAGGCCAAAAAGCATTGGAGGCTTGCCAAGGTAATAGAACTCATCGCTGGTCACCTATCATGCCTAGACAGGTTATTCCTTCATGCAGTGAGAAGAAAGGTGAATGTAGTGGTAGATCATTTGGCAAATTATAGAATTGATAATCCCTCAGCCTACCTGGACACCTGTTGGCATGAGGTCACATGCAAAGAACTTCAGAACAGGTGCACTCTTCTTTCGAGGTAAGACATAATTTAATGAAAGAAGTGTTGCAGGGGTACGAAGAATTTCCCCTTATTAGGTGAATGAAATCAACCAATCAAAGGGACAACATGAGAAGTGGGTGGCACACCTAGGAATTACAAGAGAAGAAGTGGGAATTAATTCACAAGAACATAGTGCCTGTACCAAGGAGCACCTCGAACAAAAAATATGGGCACTACTGGCATCAAATCACAATGGGAGACACTTGGCAATCCACAAATTGGCTCAAGTGTGGCAGAGTTGATAATAAGGATTTGTATCATGAATAGAAATGTGGGAATTGGAGCAGAAGTTATTATTACTAGACATGTGCTCATCAGACGGCGAAGTGGGAAGCCTTAGGCCAAATAAGGTTACCATCTAATATAACTAAAGCCTCCCACCAGAAGTGCGATACTCTACTTTCCCATGGCATGCAACATAATTTCAGTTGTGATTTCAGAAGTCTCAAATTTTCTGTGCTTTGCCATAGAAGTATGGCTCGTGAGGGTAGTCGAAATGCCTCGACTAACAAAGGCCTTTAGAAGGCTTGAGACTCCTATGAAACATAGATCTCCCTAAAATAAAAACACAACATAGAGGAGCTTGAAGCTATTGTCGCAGAGGAGGAAGATCATCTAGAGGAGTAGGATTTGGAGAAGGAGGTGGAGTGGATTCAAGATCTGGGCACTGCGACCATCGGCCAACCCAACTTGTGCATACTCAGGATGAGATGTGGAGAATGAAGACTTTTCTATCCAAGGTGATTAGTATGCAAGGGGAATACGTCAATCAAGCTCATCAAGCTATCTCCCTTATTTCTATAGAGCACATGGAGAAATTGGACACCTTAGATTTCAAGCTCAGTGCCTTGGTTCAACAAGTAGACAATCTATCACAAAAAATGAGTGTTTTAATCAGTTTTCTCAGGCACACTATTTGTCAGGATCCCTCAATGGTGGGGGAGGTTGTGGAGGAAGCTACAGGTACCAACCAGGGGAAACAAACCACTCAGTGCTCTCCTCAAATTGGAATTTTGACTGCTTCGGCTAACTCGGGTGCTCCTACCAAAGATTATGTCATCCTTAAGCTGTAATGGCTTGTTAGCTTCATTTTTCTATTTCTGTTATGACTTTTTTTGTCTCTGATCTCAAGGTTACTGGTCAATTTTCTATTTTGACTTGTTTCTGTCTCTGATGTCGCTTTGGTTTTTTATCTGTCTTTCTATCCATTCGCCAGAAAGGGCACATTGGTTTGTAGTTTCTAACCCTTCTATGTTCTACCTTGCGTGGTATACCATGGGGTTGATAGACATAGCTTTAGCAGCTCATAAGCATTGTAAACGGACAAGGATGTTTCTCTTTAGTCTATGTGAGCAGACCATTTTGTGCCTTATGTGTTCTATGAAATAATATAAAAATGTTGAATTACATAACAAGAAAACAACATTTATTTTATTTCTTGATATAAATTTGCCAATAAAAGTTGTTGGTGCAGTAATATCTACCACCTCACTTCTGGGAAGTGTGGTTGAGTAATATGCATTATAAAGCCCTCCCTGTGTCTGCCTTTATATAGCTAAGCGGGTCTGGTCTCTGTATTTGTTTTTTTAAAGAACACTTACAACCTGTAGAATTATCGATATAGATGTATACATAGAAGAATCAAAGGAGAACCATGACCGTCATGCTCTACATGTTTATAGGGCTCGATGCTCTAAATTGTTTATGGTATTTCACTTTGCTTTGAGTTCCCCCTCCTCTAGGTCTTTCCAAAGGATGCGATAATATTCAAGATTCGATTAATGCTAGCATTGGCCATGGCGTCAGTGAACTTATTCGCTGTTCTTCGAACCAGTTGAAAGGTGACACCTTGAATATTGATAAGGTGGCCTTGTAGGTCCTTTAGGATTGTCGACAGCCTCCAGCTGGGGGTTAGCTTGTCAACCTGAGTGCCATTTTGGAGTTTTCTCATCATCTTTATGACAATCTTCGAATCTCCTTCCACCACCAGAGGTAGAAGTCTATAGAGATCAACCAGGGTGATGCCTTTGATGAGAGTGATTAGCTTTGCAAAATTATTGGTATTCATGCCAAGATTTCCATGGTAGATAAGATGGATGTTACCGACATGATCCTTGACTGCTCCATCGTAACCAGCTTTTCCCAGGTTTTGCTTTGACGCCCCAACAAAATTTAGTTTGAATGTGTGAAATGGAGGCAGACACCATTTATCTTGCATTGTCGCAGCAGAGGCCTAGTTCATTCCTATGGGAGTAGTCTTTTCTTTGAGATTTAGGATATGGATTATCCTTTGGTCATTCAGAGACGTATTTTCCTCTTGTTGCAATATATCCATGGCATGGATCGATTTTGTGATTAGTTGTCACATCTTTCCTTCTAACATTTCCATTGCCATCGCCAAATTCTTGAAGATTCTTGCATTGCGCTCTTTCCACATGATCCAAGAGATGGCTCCCAGAATGAGATTCCATGTTCTGTTAACCAGATTGTTGGAGGATATGGAGGATCTCCAGTTGCATAATGTATGACAGATAGAGTTCCTATTTTTGTCGGATTGTCTGAAGACAATGGCCATGTCATCCGAAAGAGAGCAAGCAGTGGGGCAGGTGTTGAGGATATGATTGAGAGTTTCTCGATCATTCTCATAGAGGACACAATGGGAAGGCCCGATGAAACCTCGTCTCTAAACATTGTCCCATGTGAGTGCTCTGTTATGCAAGACTAGCCAGGAGAATAGGGTGATTTTGGGCTAAGTTCCCCTATTCCATAGAGCATGCCATTTGGGGTATAGTTGCAAGTTAGGAGAGACAGCCATGATTTTGTAGGCTTCTTTGAGGCTAAAAGTTCCTTTAGGATTATTTTCCCACCGAAAGATATCCTCTCTATTCGATATGAGGATTCTACGTTGGTCTAGTTCTTGTAAAAGAGGGTCTATATTCTCATTGTGGTCTTGGGTTAGCCTTGCTCTTTGGATAGCCATTTTTTCCATGTAGTAGCTGGTGTCCTAGGCTGCCAGTAGTCTACTACAGTTACCAACCTTGGTTCGTGGATGTCCCTTTTAAGAGTAGTCCAATCTGGATGGTCCAGGGGGGGAGTTGCTGCCAGGCATCCTCCCAGAAGAGGGTGGTGTTGCCTTGGTGCACTTCCCAGAAGCTGTGCCTCTAAACAACATGTCGATTTTCCCATACTTTATTCCAGAGTGGGGATCCTTGAGTGTTACTAGTGAGCCTGATAAGGTCTTTGTCCTAGACTTGATTCATGTACTTTTCTTTCCACAAGGTGCCCTAGAGGAAATTACGATTTTCCACCCATCTCCACCAGATTTTCACTGCTACAGCCTTGCTTAAGATTTCAGGATCTCTTAGGCCCAATCCTCCCATCAATTTTGGTTTACAAATGTCTATCCACTTGAGGAGAGCCCATTTGGGTTTCTTAGAATCTCCGTTCAAGAGGAAGGACCGCCGAATGTTTTAAATGGATTTATAAACTGATTTAGGTGCCACTAGGGCCGAGAGCATATAGGCCGACATTGTTTGAAGAATTGGTTTGACCAACACCAGTCTGCTAGCCATGTTTAGGGCTCTGTGAGTCTAGCTACTTAACTTGGCCTTCATTTTGTTAAGGATGTCTTCCTAGTTTGCAGATTTTGGGGCATATTCCGAGAGTGGAATGCTAAGGTATTTGGTTGGAAGGGAGTTCTTTTGAATATTAACAATTCTACTAAGATTTATCTGCACAGGAATAGAAGTATTGAAGAAAAATAGTTTGGACTTTGTGAGATTGATTTCCATACGTGAGGCCTCCATGAAGGTCCTTATCACCTTGCTGAAGGTTCGAGCTTCCTTCACTGTGGGGGATCCCATGAGAATTGTATCATCTACAAATCGTTGATGCGTTATTGTGGGGCTGTGATGTGTAGCTTTGATGCCTATGAGCTGATTCTTCTAGTTTTCTTAGGATATAGATCTTCCCAGACCCTCTTCCATGATAGTAAAGAGAAAAGGCGATAGGGGATCTCCTTGTATTATACCTCTAGACGGAAGGAAGGGTTGTAGCGGCCCTCTGTTCAGCATGATTGAAAAGAATGCTCTTGAGACCATTTCCATTATCTAATTTATCCAAGTTTGATTGAAGCCAAAAGCCTGGAGGATTGCTCTAATGTAGATCCAACTAATTTTATCGAAGGCCTTTGAGAGGTCAAGCTGAATGAGCATACCTGGAATCCTTTGTGTTTTGATAGAATGAAGAAATTCCTGAGTAAGTATTATGCTATCGGTTATTTGTCTGCCTTCAACATATCATGATTGTTCTGGAGATATGATTGAGGGGAGGATGGGTTTAAGTCTATTAGCCATCAGTTTGAAAAGGATTTTATAAATGACATTGCAAAGGGATATGGGCCGAAACTTGTCAGGTGAGTCAGCTTGATGAGATTTTGGAATTAGGGTGAGGAAGGTGGCATTGATGGCAGGTAGCACTCTCTTGGTTCTATGAAAGTTCTTAATAAGATTGAAGAGGTCAGCTTTGATAATGGGCCAGCAAGCTATAAAGAATTCAATTGTAAAGCCATATGGTCCAGGGGCTTTGTCAGTGGCCATGGTGAATATTGCTTCTTCAATCTCCTGTTTAGTGAAATCTCTTAAGAGAAGGGAATTTTGCTCGTGTGTAACTAAGGGGGGATAACACCAATGAATTTATTGATGGCTTGGGTTCTATCATGAATGGGATCAATGAGAAGTGAATTGAAGTATGAGTTAAGTTTAGATCCTATTTGCTCCCTGGTATAAACTTTAGCACGATCAGCTTTTGTGAGGGATTGAATACGATTGTTGGCTCTGTACTGAATTGTTGACTTATGGAAGAAGCTTGTGTTGTGTTCTCCATGTTTTAACCATTGCACCCTTGATTTTTGTTTCCAAAGCAGATCTTCTTGTCTTAGCCTTTCTTCCCATTGCTTTTGTAGGTTTGATTCCTGAGCCAACCTTTCCTCATTGGGCCCTTCCTTGATCATTGTTTGTTGGAGGCCCACTATTTTTTCCTCAAGCTCTCTTTTGGCTTGAAAAGTGGTGCCAAAGGTATTCTTGTTCCAGTGTTTGAGATTGGCTTTGATGATCTTGAGATTTTGCTAGAAGATGTACATGATATTATCGCTCTCTATTGTGGTTTGAGTCCACCAACTCTGTATATTTTGCATGAAGGTTGGATGATCTATCCAAAAACCTTTGAATCTGAAAGGTCTATTTTGAGGCTTGTCCATATTGGTGAAGTGCATCTGCACTGGCCAGTGATCCGATCCCCCAATAGGCAGAATGCTGGCCTCCATATCTAGATTTTGGAGCATGATGGATTCCAAGATAAGGAACCTATCGAGCCTCGATGCAACTTGCCTATTTCCACCTTGCTTATTGTTCCAAGTATACAAACCATTGACTATGGGAACATAAATGAGTTTAGATGTAGCTATGAAGGTGTTGAATGCTTCCACGTATTTATCCAGTCTTCTTAAGCCTCCTTTCTTTTCCTCTAGGTTGGTGATCATGTTGAAGTTACCAGATAAGATCCAGTGATTGGCCCCATGGTATTGTCAGACCTCGTCTAGGTCTTCCAGCATCTTGAATTTTTCTTATATTCACTGAGGTCCATACACATTGGTGATGCATGTTGTGTGCTTTGATTCTGGCATGTTGAAGATGATTGATAACGAATGCTTAGTGGACAGAGCATTCTGCATAAAGAACTTGTTTTTATTCCAAAACATGAGAAGCCCTACTGCTTGCCCAATGGCTTCTATGCTTATGCAATCATAGCCTTTTGCAAAGAGTTTCTTAAGTGTCTCTATTCCATTGGAGGAGCATTTGGATTCTTGAAGAAGAATCAGGTTTGGGGATTGCGAGAAAATATGGTTTTTTAGGATTTGTCTTTTGGAGGTACCATTTAACCCTCTGATGTTCCAGGTTGTGATCTTCATTGAGTAACCTTTGGAGTGGATAGGACCAAAGCCCTAATTTTTCCTCCATTGATTAGGCACCAGTCAAGTTATTATATTTTTTGTTTTGTCGTGTTTCTCCCCTTCTTTCTTCTTGGACCTTTCGGCTTGTATTAGTCCAGGTCCAGGTTGGCTTGAATTCCTGTTTGGCTGTTGTTTCCCCATTGCTTTTTGGCTACACTATGGTTGAGATATTCTAACTGTAGGTATGCCATTTCAATTTTCTCCAAATTTTCCTGGGGAATGGCATCCACTTCCAGTTTGAACCATTGCTCATTGACCTTTTGAAGATCTAGGTCACCTAGGATCTCTTCCAGAGGATTGGTGGGAGTGGTTGAGGGTGGATGGTGTGAGTGGGTTTCTATGCAGGGAGGGGTTTGCATTGAGACAGGGCTTGTATTGTTCTCGATGGGATTGGGCTGTGGGTTTTACTGATGTGGCTGGGCTTGGTGTGAGTTAAGGTTCAGGATGGAAGTGTTTGATGGGTTTGATGACTGAACATTCATGGGTAGATCTTGAGCAATGGGGGTGGGAGATTCAAGAGGGTTCTTGTTTGGATCAAAGTTGCCTAGAGCTTCAAAGCTGTTCTGCTAGGTGGGTGTCGGGTTGGTGGAGGGTTCCAAAGGATTTTTTCCCTTCTACCCTTTGTTCTTCCTTGATACAGGGATGAAATTTGGGGGTGGGTTATCCACCTTATCCGCTTAGGTTTGTGGTGGGTGTTGATTAAGGGGGCATCCATGACTAAGATGTTCGTGCAATCTACATTTCCTGCATCTGAATGGGATGTTTTCATAGTCAATGGATTGCTTCCAATGAATTCCTTTGTGGATCAGATCAATATGACCTAGGAGGGGTCCTGAAACATTCGTGTAAACAAAGATTCTAGTGTAGGAAATGTATTTACCTTGAGATGTGAGATCTGAGCTTTTGACAAAGATGCCTAGTTGATTCCCGATGGATTCCAAGATGCGCTTATTCCAGTAGTCAACAGGCAGGGAGTAGAGTCCGAGCCATACTGGAACTTTTTTGAAATCTTCCTATTCTGGAGCAAATTTGGGTCTCCAGTACGTCATGTAGAGTCCTGCTGAGTTGTAAAAGTACGGGCCTCCTTCAAAAGTGCAATCTCTATCATCCATGTGAATGAAGATGATGGTGAAAAAACTTCTTGACCCTAGCTGAAGTTCATAGTTCCTTTTGGGCTTCCATTTTTGGTTTATCCACTAGCAGAGAGCCTTTTCATTGAGTTGAACTCCCATGAAATGAAATATTAGGGCATGTTTACTCATGTGATTTCTATATTCGTCAATCTAAGGATCTTTGATGATCAATGAGGGTGTTTCCTTCGATAGCAGTTTTCAGGGGGATGGGCCTGTCACCCTGTTTTGACTGGGAATGTTCCCCGTGAACACAGATACATTGGCTCTAGGGTTATGGTTTGCAGCCGAGGCTTTGCTATTGACCCTGGATCAGGAGCTTGATGGCGTGTTGGAGGGCAAAGAGGGAAAACTGCCGAAGACAAAGGGGCCAAAGGTTGGGGGGATTGAACCCCCTCACTGAGTTGGTCATGGAGTGATGTGGCTAGGGTTTGTTCTCAAGGTTTGGAAGTGCTTCAGATCTGGTAAAAAAAAATTTGCATCACAATGATTAAAGGTTGATTTATCCATGAAAACTAGATTAGGATTGTCTCTTCTGATTTTATTCTTCTTTTAGGGTTTCAATTACAAGCACCATGAGTGCATAGGTTAGTTTCCTTTTCAATGCAAATATTCACATTATGTGATTAGACTAATGTTTATATTCCTACAAGTAGCATAGAATTTATATTCTATAAGTAGATTAATGTTTATATTCCTGCAAGTATTATACCATTTACATTCCTGCAACTAGGGTGACCATTTAGATTTGGATAAGTCAAATCTTCATTCCTTTTGCAAGTAGAATAGTATTTCCATTTCTGCAATTAGCATAGAATCTCTTTTTATGCAATTTTTTTCCTTGAGTCAGCTAATAGAGTGGTCTCTGTATGCCTCGGTATGCTCCATTTCTTGAAGGTGGCATGAGTAGAAATTAACCTACAATGCATATAACATTGTTACCTCTTAAGTTTGTACAAACCCTAGGTTGATAATTAAGGTTGGTGGTCTTGGGAGTTGTAACACTCTTGTTTCCAAGTACGTGTTGTTTCTAGTTAGAATTTTGCTTTCTTTTTCATATTTCTATTGATTTTCATCATCATTGTTTGATTTGAAAAAAAAAGGGAGAAAAAAACACAAAATATTTCATGCCTTGTAAGAATAGGGATAATCAAGGGACGTTTCTACCAATAACCCCCACCCCTTCAATGAGTCAACAATCACTCTTCTTGGGTGATTGTTAACTTCCCACTCTAGTCACAAGGGAGTTAGAGAATCCTTTAGGTGAGCAAACTAAAATATTTGAAAAAACCACAGGGGAGGAATAACTGTGAAAATTCCTAATCCTTAAGGAACCCTTACTGTAGCAAGATATGAATCTACTTCACCTACTTGATTTTTTTATCAATTTATTCTATGAATATTGAAGAAAATTACTTATGTAGCCTACACTACTTTAATATTTGATTACATGAAATAGAAAACAGAGAAAGAACAAGATACATACGACATAATTATTTTTGGACAAAATAGTCCCAGGAAAAACACAATGCGGGAAAACTAGTGCAACAGCTTTGAGGGTTTTCTATTATTAAGTAGTAATTCTGAATACAAATGTTGGTTACCCTCCCGACAAGCCAGTGACAGAGAAAATACAATGGCGAAAAATCTGACTGATTTTAACCTCACTTCATCTGAGATATTCTAGTTGATCTGACAACAAAATTGGCTAACCATAGCTACTTCTACATTGTCCCTACGTAGGCTCTATGTTAGACCTACAGGATTTGTGTCAGCTCTGCATTGTCTCTTTTGCCCATTGCGTCAGCTTTGTCAACTCTTCCAAAAGTTACCTAGAAGTTCCAACTTTCTGCATTGAGGGTAGCTTCTGATTTTGTGTTGGCCCTTTTGGCTCTGCGTCATGCCTGTGGGGGCCTAGATTGGCCCAGTGTCAGTCCTTATGGCTGTTGCTCTGCCGCCAATAACTTCTCTCCGCCTCCCTGTCAGTACTCCCGAACTATCCCTACCCCTCTGCTGCAATTAATCACTTAGTTCGAAATCTCAACTTCCTAGACCCAGAAATCGAACCCCAGATCAATTCGTTCTCTTTGTGTGTATTTTGAAATGAACCCCAAGCCTCCTTCTTCTACTTTTCTCATTGAGACTTCAACAACAAAGATTAAGTCTCTAATCAACAACTAAGATTAAAAAATGACTTGATCCACCTTCTAGATCATTCTCACCCATATTTTTATTAATACCCATTAATATTTTAATTTTCCTAAGTTTAGACTTAGCAACCCCATTAAAAATATTAATTATTTTAATAAAATAGAATCTAGGTGGAATTTCACTAAACAGTTTTTGGGTTCTTTAGAACTCATGTGCCTTAACCACTTCACCAATTTTTAGGGCAAGATCACCTCTGATGCTACCAAAAACTAACAAGAACCCTTATTTTCTATCTAAAACATGGCCAAGAATAGGAAGATTAAGCTCTTCCCTATCTGAGAAACAAATGTGGAGGCTAGTATGAAGAATATAAGCCCCAATACACTTCCACACTTCCATGGACTAGCCTCTAAGGATGCTAGCACATTCATGTTTGAGTTTTCTACATTTTGTAGAACCTATGATTATATTTCTCATGAAAAGAAGCTGAGGTCATTTCCCTCGACCCTCAAGGATGCAACCTTGCACTGGTTTATGAGACTACCTATAGGTAGCATCACTGTGTGGGAACAAATGAAGCAATCCTTTAATGATAATTACAGGGATTATTTTAGCTCTAAAGAGAGAAAGGAGGATATCTTTAGGATGATCTTAGGGCCAGATGAGTCCTTAGAAGATTATGAAGAAAGGTTCCAACTTAACTATAAAAGGGCTAATTGTATCTTTGACCCTAAATCATTCAAGCATGTACTCATTTGAGAGATTAGGGAGGATGTAAGGGAGACCATCAATATTATATATGCGAGATATTTACCATCTAACCTAGATGACATTAAGACAGTGTTCAAGAATCATTCTAGTGTTGTAAGGAGGAGAGGTAGGTCCAATCAAGGTCTAGTCAACTCTTATCCCTCCACCTCAACCATCAAACATATATTAGGATCATGATAGAATAATTCAAGAGTGAGATGGTGCACACTTTTTCCTTATAGATCAATACTATAAAGATTAAGAGGAAGAAAGAGGAAGTAGAATAGGCACTAGCTATATTTTTCCGCATATGCACTAGAAGGCACCCTAGAAATGAATGTCCACTTAACACCATAGACTTTTTCTCTATTTGTGAGGATAATCATGCAACAGAAAAAGCTCTCTTTCTTCCAGGCCTAAAGGTTGTATACCAAAGGGTAGAGAATGGCTTGGAGTATCTTTTCTTCATCAACCAAAGGAGGCGAGAAGACCCTCAACCTTACCAACAAGGCATGCAAGTTCACAATATCCTTCCTACAACACAAATCAAAATGAACCCTTCCAAGCTTGATATTATCCATATCACTCATCATGGTCCATATCCCCTCCTTAGTCCTATACTCCTTAGTACCCTCCTCAGCATGTCAATCCACCTTTCTAGTCATATCAACCTCAAGTTAGATGGATTTAATGGATACAATAAAATCTAGATCAGCCGTAAGGATTAAGACAAGAACACCTTTGCATGCTCATGGGGAACTTTCGTCTATAGATTCATTCCTTTTGGTTTGTGCAATGCTCTTGATACCTTCCAAATGGCCGTCTTGAGTATTTTTTCTAATCTCATACATGATACTGTTAAAATCAACATGGATGATTTCACCCCATATGGAAATGATTTGTAAGAATATCTTTCCAATTTGTGTAAGGTCTTAAAGAAATTCATTGGAATGAATCTTTCACTGTCCTAAAAAGTGTGAATTCTTGATGAATGTAGGGACTATCCTAGGTCACTTCCTTTCTAAGGAAGGGATCCAGGCTGACCCCAATAAGGTTTCCATTATCAAAAGGGTCCTTATCCCTCAAAAGTAAAGAGATGTCAGTGGTTTTCTTGGGCTAGCTAGGTATTATAAAAGATTCGTTAAGGACTTTAGCAAGTTGGCTTCACCTCTATTTTCATTGTTAGCTAAAGATTCAGAATTTTGTTAGACAAATAAATGTCAAGAGGCATTTGAATAACTTAAAGAGAAGTTGACCACTTCACCAATTCTTAGAGGCCCCAACTGGGCTTTTCCTTTACACATCTACATAGATGCATCAGATAAAGCTGTAGGAGAAACTTTAGGACAAGTGGAAGACAGATTTCCTTATGCTATATATTTCATCAGTAAGAACCTCTCTAAAGGTGAACTTCATTATAAAATTACTGAAAAAGAACTTTGAGTTGTGGTGCACTCATTGAATAAGTTTACACATTATATCATTGGGTACCAAGTATTTGGTCATACTAATCATGAAACCATTAAATATTTAGTGAAAAAACTAAATGCCAATGCAAGAATCATTAGATGGTTGTTATTGTTGCAGCGATTTGATCTACCCATTGTTGACAATCTAGGGAAAGAAAATGTGGTTGCATAATTTTTGTATAGACTAACATTTCCTCTAGGAAAGGAGGAGATGGTATATTATTAACTTCTAGATGAGCACCTTTTTTCTATCTCGGTACTTTCTTCTTAGTTTTCATATATAGCTAATTACTTGGTCTTTGGGAGGTTCCTCCCAATATATCTTCGAGGGTGTTAGGGTCCTATAATCTATAAGATCAATTCAAGATTATATGTTGATTTTGATGTCATGAGATGTTGTGAATAATATTTCCTTCTGTAAAAATCTTCCAAGGAAAAAATAGAAAAAATATAGAAAAATAAAAGAAAAATAAAAGAAAAAATAAAATAAAATGAAAAAGGGGATGTAAAAAAATGATATATGTGTGAAATAACAAAAGAAAAAACATATATATATGTAAAAATAGATGTGATCAAAGACCACTTAGAAAATTAAATACGTGATGCTAGCTTAAATTTCACGTTAGATGATAGATAAATAAGTTTAATTATTTAATGACACAATGTAATCGCAATTAACTGTGTTAATAAATTTATTTTTGACACGACGGTTTTTGTCGCATGTAATAATGCTCTTGCTATAATCAATGGTCATGATCTAGCCTGCTCAGATCAACATCTTGCAATCATTTCAGACCCGTGCCCCCCCTCTCCCCCCACCCCCCGCCACTTTGACAGTTAATCAAGGGGGGGGGGGGGGGGGGGGGGGTCAGTCCAAAAGTTTCATTCTCCAATCCCACTTTTGCAACGTGTCAATTTCTCATGGACTTTAGACCCCCCTCTGCCTAAACTACTTACCACTCATCCCCCCTCCGAAATTCACTTTTCCCCTCTTCCTACCAAATACTAACTGTTAACCATGATTCCTCCACTCCAATTTGTTCCTACCACATGTCACATCCCCTCCAATTGGATCCTGCCAAGTGGCACATCACCTTCCCACTCCACTCCTACTCCTGTCACATTCCTGTGCTCATCATATAAACATTAATATTTGTTTCAACACATAATCATTGCCAGATTAATAAATCTGTTCTATCAAATAGATAACTCTCAATGATATAGTGATCTTGGCAATAGAATAAACCAGAACTTTTTTCAATCGACCTTTCTTCTGCAAATCCCGTGAAAGTAAATGTCTGAAACTGTTACTGCAACCTCATCAAGTTGAACAATGCTTCTCCAACCAACTCCCAAGTAATTTTAGTTTTTCCTTTTATTTCTTTCAACATGTCTTCAAAAGGAAATTCAAAAGCCATAGGGGAAAACCCTATGCTTCCCCTTGTAATTGACTTAGGTCATCAGCCCTTAGTGGACAAACATTATAAAATCTCTAAAACTACTTGTGAGTTCGACTTGTACGAACTCCACAAATTGGCTAAAACAAAAATTTCTTGATTTCAGTGAGAAATTGAGTTTATGGTACTCCTTCCTACCTCAATTCATCTTTCCTCAAACCCATCATTTTCCAGAATTTGTTTCATGGTGCCATTTTAGGTACATACCTAGTCAAAGAGAAATTGTTTCCAAGAACAATGACATTATGTTCACAAATACCCCTAAATCCATATGCTAGATGCTTCAAATTCAAAATTTAGCCTCTCTCAAATCCTTTTTAGTAGATTCCCTCATGGAACTCTACAAAAACCTGACTTTCCCCACATATCCAAAAAATTTCAAGGCATTTCTTCCTGAGAATGTCCAATTGCCAAAAAAAACCATCCTTATCCATCCTAAATGTTTCTTGAAATGAAAAAATAAATTATCTTTATAGTTTCTTGTATATTGGGCTATCAAATCGATCAATGGTTGATGAAGCCATTATCGGTTTATAATCACTGTTTTGAACAGAAGAAAACCATTCAATCATTTTTCATTATAGTGAATTCATAGTAGAGGTCATTCATGAACAATTCCTTAAGTTTTATACAAAAGGAGTCTTCAAGCATGCTTCAGTTTTAGTTTACTTGTTCCTATTCCATTAAGTAAACAAACTTCAATTTCCACTTCAGAAATTGGATGAACAGGGAAATGCATAGTTCGTGATTCGTTGGACTTCCTTGGTAAGGAAGCATACCAAGGAATTCATATTCAATGAATATGTAGACCAGTTTTTGTACACAATTTCTTGCCTACTTAATAGTGATGTTGAACAAATAATTGGACCTAAGATTAAGATGATAATACATCTTAATGATAAAACAAAGATATATGACTAGTACCTGTATCAAAATTACACTGAGATTAGAGTGTGTGGATGTGAATTTCCTTCATATATATTTCCTAAATTTGTTCGTATAAGAAATTTTGCATTAGAGTATATTAGGAAAATGGTAAATATGGATGATCTACACTTTGTCAAAATCAAAATTAAATCTCAGTTCAAAATGCACAGGTTGGGCTTTCATTTATAATACCAGGACAACAGCTAAAGAAGCAGATCTTCTACTCAAGTGAATGAAATTTAAGCTCAATTTCACTTGGTCATATGATCCCTTAGGAATAATATCAAAGTTGAGATTACAGCAGAAAACTACTCCCTACACTTATACTCCAAGACTTGAAATTAGGAAATATAGGGATCAATATCAATGGAAGGAAAACACATTGTAGGAGGCATAAGAATAGATACTTTCTACTACGACATCACATAAACAAGTGCAATAGGAAAGAAGGATAAAAGACCAAGGGAGGATGTTTCCCCTTGAGTCACATAAATTCAAGGGAAAGAATTCCAAATATATAAGAAGAGGTAAAAAATAATCCAACAAAAGATATTTTTACACAAAGAAAATGTTAGATCTACAATAGTTTTGATAGGTCCTTATATGTCTACTTTCGCTCAAGTTGAAGACATTTTCATAGGGTCACCATCATCTTCAGCTTCTCAAGAACCACTAGAATCATCTTAATCAGGATAATTGGTCCATGATCAAGATGAACAAAGTATATATGCTAGGTATAAGGCGATCAAAAGGAAAAATGAACTCCTGAAAGAAATAGCATATTCTCAGTTCTAGAAACAGACAACTTCATCACAACACAAACTTCTCTTTGCTTTTGACACTAAGGAAGGGAAAATGTAGATAGATTTCCTTGAAGCTCAAGTTCCTTTAACTAAAAGTGTAGATGAATACAAGAAGTCTATGTTTTCTTTTAACATTGATCAAATCCATCCTATTGATCATATGGATTTGCACAAACAAATAGGTGAAATATTGTATTCTACCCTAACAAACTTGGAAATGGTAGTATCCAAACTTCAGGCATGAGTCTACAGTATTCAATCTCAACTACAATTGGAAAAAATATCTAAAGACACTAAGATAAAGTATTTAGGGGATTTAGTAATTAAATCGTGATATGATCCTAGTAATGTAAAATCTACTGAGGAGATCATTATTGAGAAAAAAACGTTGATACTGCAGCCCAAAATAAGAAGCTCAAACTTCCATCTAATCAAGATCCACAAACAAAGGAGGTTGGTCAATTAGAAACGGAGAAAGAAGATGTGTTTAAAATTATCATTGAATAGAATGGTCAGATTAAACAAATGGAGACTAAAATAGAAAATCTGCTAAAAGAGAAAGATCATTCAACTCAATTATCATTCATTCCTCTCACAACAGTTCCAATTGCAGGTACATCAACAACAGGGGCTTCTACTTCAGCAACTACAACAACAAAGATATAGTTTACGGATACATCAAGAGAATTAATCAAAGCTATGGAAGACTTGTCTATCAGAGGGTAGGAGATTGAAAATATGAAAATTTAGCTTAAAAAACTCAAAGAATAAAAATTAAAATTTGATAATGTGTATGCGTTAGAGCTTCAAAAAATGAATAGGATAACTCAAAGAATTGAACTTTTAGGAAATGAATCTACCATGGCACAAAAAATTGCACAAGAAAAATAAAACATCCAAGAGAAGATTAATGAAGCTATGATTGAAATTTGGCCTTCCATTGAAATTACTTTTGAGGAGGAGGAATTGGTACATAGATCAAAAGATGTCATTAAAGAGATAAAGAAAAGTTTGGATCAGAAACCAGGTAAGAAACCAGATAAAGTGAAGCTACTACCTTAATAAGAATTTTGAATTCAAAGACAAAAGAAGAACTAGAGGAATATGATATTGCAGACATAAATGAGACAATACTTGAGGTAAGAAGGATTCTTACAAAAAGGAATTTAGTGCTACAGTTGGAGGCTAGCATTCAAAAATTCAACAGAAAATTCAATATACTGCATCAAAAGGGGCTACCTGGTTTAAATGGAATGGGAGATAAATTAGTTCAGCTAGAGAATTATCAACAAAAATTATATTCCATAGCAAGAGATAAATAAAAAATTTCCACCATACAAGGAACCATTAGAGGGAAAGAATTCATGTAAAGTTTGAAGTTCGACTTACTTATCAAATGTGAAATAAAACATTTGTTTTTAATTAAGCCTAATTTCTAGAAATATACTGAGGTGGATGAAACCTATAGAAAGTTAATCAAGTTATCCACCTAGATGAAGACAGATGGGATAGATTATGTCAAATTATTGAGTAAACAGGTATTTATCTTTCGCAACAAAACAACAATTTTTTCAGGCTGTGTCACCACTAGAATCCTCAAAGTCGGAGCCAAAGAGCTTCAACAGTGTTAGTTTTCCTATATTCCTGTACTATTTTTGTAAACATTTTTTAGGATATTTTGTAGAAACATCTTGATATTTTAAATCAATATATTTTTATAAATTTGTATAAATACTTCATCTTTCAAAGTAAAAAGGGTTGGAACTCGCATGAAGAAAGAAGATATTTGATGTAAAACAGTGCATGTAATGAAGTGATCATTTCCATTAATACAAAAATTTTGTTCCAGGATTCCTGTGTCTAGAAATTGGTGAAGTTTCCTCTCTTGTAAAATTGTTATTTTCTAGTTGTCCATATGTTCTTTCTTTCTATATTGTTTAAAGAAGATTAAGGTTTGGATTTGTTTAAATGCGCTATGTTTTGTCTTATAAATAATATCCATGTTTTCATTCTGATATTAAATATAGAATTCATCCTAGTATGCCGTATGTTTAATTAAATTTAAATATTTTCATTCCATTCATTACATAAATGATCTAAAAATCCAAAATCCTGCCTACCTTGGCCTATTACATCTATTCTGATATTCTTGTATTTTATCACCCCAAGACTTATGAATCCATTTCCTAATGGACTTTCCTTGCAGTTTCAACCAAATTTTTGAAAAATCCAAACTTAAAACTCATAACTAGTCTAATATCTTAAATCAAAATATCTAAAACATATAGGGAGATCCCTCTCTAAAGCTGGAAGGGCTAGATCCCAGCTTGCATAGTGGTTTTATGGTTATCTCTAGGTTTCTCTCATACCCTTGCGAAATTACGGAGTGATAACATTCTAGCGACCATATTGGGGAACTCAGACAAATCTTATATAAGTCGAATTTTTCCCTGGGAAAAATTTATTTCAAATATTAAAGGCAATTTCAAGTATGTGGTTGTGAAATAGATGTTATTAAGGGTGTTTCCACCTAAATTTTGTGCATATTTCTATCTGTAAATAATATATTACAGATGTAGCTCCAATAAAGATATACACTAGAGCTAATCCAGATCCTAAACCACCAATAATTGTATATAATCCTGAAAAGTTTCTTAGAAAGAGGAGTCTTACTCAGAGCCAAACAAGTAATAATCCTCTACTCAGAGTTAATTCCCTCTCTGAAAGTTTTATAACTATAGAGGATACTTAAATTGATTTAATTTTTTCGCATATCCTTTTTTGTACCATGTCAGACAACTTTGTACCTGTGACAGTTTTTGATGAAAGTATTGTGAAACCTTATATCTTAAAGCATCAACCTGTTAATCTTGACTCTGATGAAGATGTTATAAAAACAACTTAATAAGCTTGAAGTTTTGATGACTGAATTAGATCAAGCTATGAAGAAAACTCTTATTCATCAATAATATAAATCTTCACCTTCTTCTTCTACTTCCTCATCACCAACCCCATTGATGATTTCCCCTTTTACTACTACCCCACCTATAATTCCTCCCATTACCACTTCACCCATTTCATCTGCTATCCCTACCACTACTACACCAACACAACAACGTACAAACCCACCCGCTTTAATACCCCCAATATCCACACCTATTGTAGTTTCATCATCTTCACATTCTCAATTACCAATCATGGCAACTCGTTATTCCCCCTTGGTCCTACTTGGACAACTTAATGACATGCCACAAGATTATCAAAGTCAAATACGTCAATTTGGTGGCATAGGGCCAATCACTGCTAAAAAACATATAGACAAAATGAGTGATTATTTAGATTTGCAAGAAATTGATGATGATGATGTAAAGATGAGACTATTTTCCTAAAGTCTCACAGGAGAAGTTAAGAAATGGTTTAAGGCATTTCCAATTGCCTTTATCCCAGATCTCACACAATTTCACCAAACATTCCTCAAAAGATGGTAAGTAAAGAAGAATTCTCTCTAAATCTTGGCTAAATATGAGAGTATAAAGAGAGCCCCTAGTGAAACAGTCGAAGACTATTGTACTAGATTTAATAACATTTACAATTCTATACCAGCTACTATACAATGCCCACCAGGACTAGCTCTAATCAATTTTTCATATGGTTTTGATCCATACATGTCTTAACAACTGAGGGAGAGGAATCCTGCTACCCTTGAAGAAATGCAGAGGAATGCAGTCAGTTTGGAAGCAAATTTGATGGAAAAGAGAGCTAGGTTAAAGGGTGATAGGAGAGTCACTATTAAAGAAGAACATAATTCTTCTTCATCAAATGTTAAGTTGGATACCTTATTTAAAACTATGGAGAGAATTATGGAAAGGATAAGTTTAACTAATAGGGATCCTCCAAGGGATAATCAAGGTGGTCCTCAAATTATAAATCCTAATTTTAGAAAAAAACCCACCTCAAATCAAACAAAGAGAAAAGAGAGGCAAAACTAATCAACATAAAATTAGACCTCCTTTCCGAGAGAATTATGTAGATGAAGAAGTTGAGATACCAGAGGATCATGAAGAAAATCAAATAAACTTATTTGAGGAAAGTGAAATTCACAATATTTTCTTAACTAAATAGGTTCAATATCTATTCTTTCTATCACAACCATAAGTCCTCCCTTTAGAGTCAAATGATTATAAACAAGGATACCAAAATGTTATCATGGAGGTTCATAAACAATACAATTTGATGAGTAAAAAGGTTGTTGAAGGTCCTCCCAAGGATATTCAAAGTGACACCCCTTCTACTAGCCATCCAAAGGATGATTCTCAAAAAGAAAATTCTAAAAAATATGACATGAATACCAAAGAAATAGATAAACCTCAGACATCTTTCAGTATTGAAAATGAATTAGCCGAGGTAAAAATTTATATTCCCCTGACTGAATTAATTAACAAGAATGCATATAGATCTCAAGTCATGAAGGCTATGGAGATAGGGGAAGGGAGAGACACAGTCAACTTAACCGATGACCAACTTGAGTTATTGTTTAGGCTTGAAGTTGAAGAGAAGTCTCAATATGGTAGCGTGACACCTTTCTATATTAGTTTGAACATTCATGACAAAATTATGCTCAATGTTTTGCTTGATTCTGGTGCTTCGTACAATCTTATGGCTAGAGCTATCATGGAGAAGCTAGGATTAGACATAAAAAGATCCTACATAGATTTATATTCCTTTGACTCCAGAAAAGTGAGACTCTTAGGCCTCACCAAATATTTATGTGTTACTCTTGTTCAAATACCAACAAACAGTGTGGTAATGGATGTCGTAGTGGCAGACATACCTCCCAAGTATCGAATGTTGCTATTAATATCATGAGGAGAAAAGTTACATGGTACTTTGTAGATGGACATGACCTATGCTACCATTCCTATTTTTGGTCAATAGAGAAGGTTATATAGGGAAATATTAATGAAATATATCGTTAGCAGCCAAGATAAACCAAATAATTACCCCCTATATTCTGTGCATTTAGATATGGACTCCTCTATTTTGTTTAATGATGAATGTGTAGATGAGGGAGTGTCACACTTGGAAGATGAATTGAGTAAGACAGAGAAGATAAAATTAGATATTGGGAAACAAGATGACGAGGGATAAGGCCTTTGGAACATGGATTTTGATGGGGCTGTGAGCAAGGAAGGAGCAGGGGCAAGTGTTTTCATCTCAAACACATAAATATGTATAGCAAAGGGACATGCTTACCTCTTAATTTCCAATGTAAAAATAATATAGATGAGTATGAAGCACTAGTTTTAGGACTACAAATTTTGAAGAGGTTGGGAGCTAAAAGAATTTATGTACATGGGGATTCTGAACTGATAATTAACCAAATTAAAGGTGAGTACTCGGCTAAACACCCTAGAGTAAGAGCCTATAGAAATGCAGTGTTAGATGTTCTACAATGTTTTCCCTAATATCATTTTTCTCTTATCCCTAGAGGAAAAAATATCTTATATGATTCTTTGGCTACTACAACCAGTACTTGTAAAATTCCATTCCATCCCAATATAAAATATGAGGTTGAACTGAAACATAGGGTAGTTGTCCCAAATAATTTGAGATATTGGCAAGTTTTTGGTAGTGATAAGCAGGTAGAAAAACTTTTACAGTTGAAAGAAGAGTTTGAATGTGTACATAGTGATGCAGATAATGATGTAGATGATAATATGAATGAAATAGATTTAAATGAAACCAATGATAATTCATAGGCACTAGAGGTTTTACAATTAAAAGAAAATGTGTTACCAAGAGGATTGGTACCATTAGAATAGTTGTTTTATTTTAATGATGTAGCTAAAAAGCAAAAAATATAACTTGTAGGAGTCGAGGTTGAGGACTGTAATATAGGTACTGAGTAAAGTCCTAAGATTGTAAAGTTGTCCAAATCCTTGCCTCCCAAAGAAAAACATGAATACATTGAGCTATTAAAAGCATTTTCTGATGTGTTTTCTTGGATTTATGAATATCTAAAGTCATATGACACTAGTATCATACAACGTACCATTCTCATCAGAGAAGACAAAAAACCCTTCAAGTAGAAATTAAGGAGGGTAAATCTAGTTTTGTTACCTTTGATAGAAAAGGAAGTTAAAAAACAAAGTTTCTCTCAAGGACAACTACCCTTTACCTAAAATGGATCATATCTTACAGAAATTAGTTGGTTCTAGCATAATTTCTTTGTTGGATGGTTTCTCAGGATACAACCAAATTTTGGTACAACCTGATGATCAACATAAGATAACTTTCACTACACCTTGCGGGACCTTTATGCATGTGAAAATTCCCTTTGTCCTTATGAATGCAAGGTCCACTTTCTAGAAAGAAATTGATATTGCATTCACTGATGAGAAGGATAGCTTCATTGTAATTTACTTGGATGACATTATTGTATTTTTTGAAACAGATGAAGATTACCTACTACACTTGAGGAAGGTTTTGAAAAATGTAGGAAATACGGTATTTCCTTGAACCCCAAAAAAATATTTTCAATTGAAAGGAAGGAAAGCTACTTGGCGATATTATTTCAAAATAATGTATCAGAATAGACCCAAAAAAAGTTGAAGCCATAATGAATATTGATCCTCCTAGGAACAAAAAGGAAATCCAAGCTTTCATCAGTAGGACAGATTTCCTAAGAAGGTTTATTACAAACCTGGTTGAGATCTTGTGAGAAATAAAAAACATACTGAAGAAAGATAATAAGATAAAATGGAATAGTGAGGCTAAAAAATATTTTAGTGAAATAAAGATAGCTTTCATAAATTCTCCCGTTTCGATTAGCCTTGATTTTACTAAATATTTCATGATTTTCTCTTTTTCATCTGAACACACCATTGCAGTGGTTGTGTTGTAGAAAAAAAATGAGGGACTTGAAAAACCTATAGATTTCTTTAGAAGAGCTTTCAGAGATGCCTCCTTAAAGAAAAATATCATGAAAAAACAAGCCTTTGCTCTAGTAAAGGAACTAAAAGACTTTAGGGTGTACATTCGACATTCCCATATAATTGCATTTGTTCAAAGTGTTGTATTGAAATATATCCTCACTCAGACTAATCTAGATGGGAAATGAGGCTAATGGATTGCAGTAATTATAGAATATGACATTGAAGTAAGACCTACTAAGCTCATACAAGGTTAGGGATTGGCTAAGATAATAGCTAAGTCAAATTTCCATGCAGTAGACATAAATTTTATAGTTGCACTTGATGAATAGGAAGAGATCGCAACTCCACAGGTATCAGAAAAATGTACTGCCTCTCCTTGGTATGCATATATTATATTTGTTTACAAATTTTACAAGCTCCTCCTGGTTTAACAATAAGAAAATCTATATTTCTCAAGCTAAAATCTATGAAATTTTATATTTTAGATCAGAACGTGTATTGGAAGGATGCTAGGGGTATTTTGATAAATTGTTTATTGAAGGATGAAGCAGACAAGGCCATGGAAGAATTTCATCAAGGAGACTATGGAGGACATTTATGCTAGAATACCATAGCCAACAAAATCCTAAGAGCTATTTTTTATTGGCCTACCTTGTTTTCATATGTTTATAACAGAGTTTCAACATGCCATCAGTGCCAAATCTTTGAAGGCAAGATAAAACTTTTTCCCTTACCTTTAAAACCCATTTCAGTTGAGGTTCCTTTCCAATAATGGGGTCTAGATTTTATTGGATTAATCCATCTAAGGTCCTCAGCTCAATATAAACGGATTTTGACAGCCACTAACTACTTCACTAAGTGGATTGAGGCCATTCCAACTAGACAAGCTATAGACACTGTAATGATTTAGTTTTTAGAAGTTAATATTCTTTCCAGATTTGGATGTCCACATAAATTCATTACTGACAATGGTATTACTTTCAAGTCAAAGAGAATAATTGATTTTTTCCACAAGTATCACATAAAATTCGGAAAGTCTACTGCTTATTACTCACAAGGGAATGTGTTAGTTGAGTCTTATAATAAGAGTTTAGTCAACATTATTAAGAAACTATTTTAGGAAAATAAAAAATATTGGCACAAAAAGTTGATTAATTCTCAGTGGGCTGAAAGAATTAGCACTAAGAAATATATTGGAATGTCTCCTTTCCAATTAATATATGGAGTGGATGCATTTGTCCCTAATTCCCTAGTAATCCTTGTGCTAAAATTATTACAAGGATCACAAGTCGAGCCGAATGATGTACAGAGAAGGATAAATCAAACAATATAGTTGCAGAAAACTAGGGAGGAGGTCTACAACAAAACTCAAATAATTCAGGACAAAATCAAGCAGATCTATGACAAAAGGACCAAAGTATATGACTTCTAACTAGATGATCTTATGTTGAGATGGGACTCAAGAAATGAAGAGAAAGGTAAATATGGGAAATTTGATAGTCTATGGAAAGGACCATATAAAATTGAAGCTTTCTGAGGTAACAATGCATTCTTTCTGAAAGACTTGACTGGAGAATGACTGTGAAGAGGACCTGTCAATGGCAGACTACTAAAGCACTATTTTCTGTAAAAATAAATAAGTTTCTCATTCATGCCATTGTAAATGTCATTTTATCATTTTATTGCAAGAGAGGGTGGCTAGCATCCAGAATTGAAGGTCGAAGAGAAGGCCCTAAACTTCTGGTGAGTTACTACCAGGATTTATAATAACAACAGGTAATCAATTCAACTACAAAATTAGAACAACATACCCAATGGATAAAGGCTACTAATCTAGAAAATTCTTGACACCTCATAGCAAGGTTGGAATCCCCATTGGAGCCACTATTAGGGTCCTATTCTATATGATCAATTGATGATTATCCGTTGATTTTGATGTCATAAGATGTTGTAAATAATATTTCCTTCTGCAAATTATTTCCAAAGAAAAAATATAGAAAAAAGAAAAAGAAAACAAAAGAAAAAATAAAATGAAAAAGGGGATATAAAAAAATGATATATGTGTGAAAAACACACACACACACACACACACACACACACACACATATATATATTTAAAAAATATGAAAGACCCCTTAGAAAATTAAATATGTGATGCTAGCTGAATTGTCATGTTAGATGTTAGATATATAAGTTTAATTAGTTAATCGCATAGTGTAATCGTGGTTAACTAAGTATTAATAAAGTTATTTTTTACACAACGGTTCTTATTGCATGTAATAACACTCTTACTATAATCAATGGTTGTGATCTAACTCGCTCACATCAATGACAGACGATCATTTCAGACCCCCCCACCCCTGTGACAGTTAATCAAGGGTGGGGGGTCTGAAAAGCAGATTCTCCAATAACGCGTTTGAAATGTGTTGATCTCTCATAGAATTTAGACCACCCTCTGCCTAAACTACTTACAACTCACCCCCCCCCTGAAATCCACTTTTCCCTTCTTCCCGCCAAATAGTAACTTTTAACCCCAATCCCTCAACTCCAATCTTCTCCTACCACATGTCACATCCCCTCCAATTAGATACTCCAAAGTAGCATGTCCCCTTCATAGTCCACTCTCACTCCTATCACATTCCTGTGCTCGTGATATAACCATTAATATCCGTTTCAACACATAATCATTGGCATATTAATAAATATGTTCTATCAATAAGATATCTCTCAACTGTACAATGATCTTGCCACTAAAATAGACTAGAACTTCATTTAGTCGACCCTTCTTCTGCAAATGTCATGACAGTGAATGTCTGAAACTACTACTACAACTACATCAAGCCAAACAATGTTTCTTTGACCAACTCCGAGGTAATCTCAGTTTTTTCCTTTCATTTCTTTCAACATGTATTTGACAGGAAAGTCAAAATCCACAAGGGAAAACCCTATTCTTCCCCTATAATTGACTTAGACCATCAACCCTTAGTGGACAAACATTATAAAATCTTTGAAACTAGATGTGAGTTTGATCTCATTGATGAATTGAGTTTATGGGAATCCTTCCTACCTCAATTCGTCTATCCTCAAACCCATTCTTTTCTAAAATTTGTTTCATGGTACCATTTCAAGTACATACCTAGTCAAAAATAAATTGTTTCCCAGAAAAATGACATTCTATTCATAATTACCCCTGACTCCATATGTCTGATGCTTCAGATTCAAAATTCAGCCTCTCTCAAACCGTTTTCAGTAGATTCCCTCATGGAACCCTACAAAAACTTGATGTTTCCCCATAAAGGCAAAATTTTTAAGACATTTCTACATGAGAATGTCCAATTACCAAAAAACAACTCTCCTTATCCATCCTCAATATTTCCTGAAATGACAAACCAAATTATCTCTATAGTTTCTTTTTATTGGGTTATCAAAACAATCAATGGGTTGATGAAGCCATTATAGGTTTTTTATCATTATTTTGAACAAAAGAAAAGCCTTCAATCATTTTTCATTAAAGTTAATTCATAGAAGAGGTCGTTCATGAACAATTCCTCAAGTTTTCTACAGAAGGAGTCTTCAAGCATTCTCATGTTTTAGTTTACTTGTTCCTATTCCATGAAGAAGACATGTTTCAATTTCCACTATAGAAATTTGATGAACAAGGAAATGCACAGTCTGTGATTCATTAGACTTCCTTGGTAAGGAAGCATACAAATGAATTCACATTCAGTGATTATGTAGACTATTTTTTGTACACATTTTCTTGGCTACTTAATAGTGAAGTTGAACCAATAATTGGACATTATATTAAGAGAATTCTAAATCTCAATGAGCAAACAAAGATAGGTGAATGGTACCTGTATCAAAATTACACTGATATTAGAGTGTATGGATGTGAATTGCCTCCATCTAAATTGCCTAAATTTGTTCCTATAAGAATTTTTGCATTAGATTATATTAGGCAAATGATAAATATGGATGATCTACACTTTGTCACAACCAAAATGAAATCTCAGTAAAACATTAAGGCATGGGTTGGGCCTTTCATTTGTAATACAAGGACACCAACTAAAGAAGCAAATCTTTTGCTCAAGAAAATGAAATTTAAACTTAGTTTCACTTGGTCATATGATCCCTTAGGAATAATATAAAAGTTGGCAGTACCACAGAAAACTACTCCCTACACTCATACTTCAAGACCTAAAATTGATCAATATAGGAATCAAATTCAATGGCAAGAAAACACATTGTAGGAGGCAGAAGAACATATACCTTCTACCACGACATACAGACACCAGTGCCATAGGAAAAGTAGGATAAAATACCAAGGGAGGATGTTTCCCCTTACATCACAAAAATTTAGGAGAAAGAATTCCAAATATATAAGGAGAAGCAGAAAACCAATCCAACAAAAGAGTTTTCACAGGAAGAAAATGTTCAGCCTACAATAGTTTTGATAGGTCCTTATACTTCTACTTTCCCTCGAGTTGAAGACATTTTTATAGGGTCACTATCATATTCAGCTTCTCAAGAACCATTGGAAACATCTCAATTAGGAGAATTGGTCCATGATCATGTTAAAACAAGTATATTTGCTAGGTATAAGGAAATCAAATGGAAAAATCAACTCCTAAAAGAAGCAACCTATTCTCATTTATGGAAACAAACAATTTCATCACAACACAAACTTCTCTCTACTTTTGACACTAAGGAAGGGAGAATGCAAATATATTTCCTTGAAGCTCAAGTTCATTTGCCTAAAAGTGCAAAAGTCTACATTTTCTTTTAAAATTGATCAAATCCATCCTATTGATCAGATGGATTTGCACAGACAAAGAGGTGAAATGTTGTATTCTATTAGGTTCCTATACCAATAGGAGTCATAATTTTTGAATTGTTGAGGTAAAATATGTAATATGTACATAACTTTGCTTTCTGCAAATGTTTTCCATATTCAAAAATTAAAAAATAAAAAAATGCTAAAGATGAAATTACCCGAAGGCGAATGGTGGATGAAATTAATAGATTTACTATAAAGTTACTGCAGTAAATCTATATGGTAGCCAGGTAAAATAGGGGAAATAGAGTCAAAGTGTCGCGGGTAAATATCATCAGTAGATTGAAGACACAAAGTGATTCTAGCACACAACTATAAAGCAACTAAAAGAGCCAAATTCGAATTACAATAGGCAGTAAAATCACAATAAAAGGGACAGCAAGAAGGTTGTTCTCCACCTATCTTTATCTTCATGGTTGAAGATATTTTTGGTTTCTTAGAATAATTCTCATATTGTTATGAGATATTTGGTAACATTTTTTGTATAAATACTTCTCATTTTGAAGTAATTAGGGTGGATTAAAATACATTTCTATGTACATTTTATATCAAGCTAAGGAGATATTGTATTCAAGACTAGATTGGTTTTGATGGGTCATGAAATAAAGCTAAAGACATTTCACTGGATTCTTGTGCACAGTTGCAACCAAATAAGTATTATCTCTTCATATTTAATTATTATTTTCTCGTCATGTTCTAAATATTCACATTTTTTCTCTATGAAATCTGAATAGTAAACGAGGAATGATATCTCAGAATTAGCTTTAATGCTCGTTGTTTTGATTGTTTACTTTCTCATTGTTTTCTACTAAACTATCTTGGTCTAGGAATTCTTAATTTCTCCCTTACTTCCATACTTCCCCCCTTAGGTCCATAGTAAAGGATTATTAGTTGCCCTTTGCCACTGATCCCCTTTTGTTCTTCATCTTGATCCTAGTTTAAGGATTCTTCATTGCCTTTTTACCCTGTTGGGACTACCTAGTCCATTTAAACTTGCAAATTTTCCTTTTGCTATGCTAGCTTACCCTGTGAACTCTTCCTTTAGTAATTGATCTGATCCACTTAAGCCACTCTTTGATTGATTCCATAGCCCAATGGCCGAAATACTTGTTTTGTTGATCTGTTTTCTTAAGTCCACCACCCAATCAAAACCAAAACATCATGAGCACTAAGAACTAGCCTGAAATCCTACTCAAAACAAAGTTAAATTATAAAGAGAGAGCCCTCTCTAGACTGAGGTTGGCTAGAACCTGAGTCTAAAGGATTAGGTTTGTGGTTACCTCAGCTTATTTCTTCTTTTGATAACTTCTAGGGAAGACTTCTAAGTGATAACATAGTGGCGACCATACTGGGGAATCAAACCCCCAGTCTTAATTAAACCTTGGAGAAATTCAAAATTTTATTTTTAAGCCTCTTAAATGGTTTATTAGAAATTATTTCAGAAAATTCATAAAAAAATAAAATAATTATAAAATATTGAAATCGGGCTTCAAGGAGAACTCACTATACAAGGGCCAACCCTGATCCAAATCCTCCCCCTATATTTGACAATCCCAATGTTATTTCGAGAATAATCAAAAGACAAGAAAGTTCAGTAAGCTCGAGACCTTTATTTAGATACAATTCTTGCCCTAGTGAGTGGTTGTTCATAGAATACCTCCCTTTTCACAATTATTTTGACCATTCCCTATTTAAAACCAAGTCTAAGAGTGAACTTGAGGACACAGTTCTAGATCTAGAATTTATAGCAGAACTCGAAGTCCAAAGGGAAAATTTGTCAATTGATCAGTACCTTCTGAATTCCCCTCAATCATCCCTTACTACTGATAGGATCCCTGAACTTTCTGAAAAAGCTTCAACTTCTTTTAGTTCACCCTCATTTCCTCACACTTTTGAAGTTCATTCCTCATCTCTATTCATACCTTCGCTTCCCCATCAGCCTATCACTACCCATCAAATAACCATTACCCCTATTACCACAAATCCCCCTACTACCCCAAATCTTGTTCTCAATCCTGTCCAACTTAGAGCTATGACACTCAGACATAACCCTCTTGTGATGCCCACTCCTCAAGGTGCCTTGCCACCGGACTATCAGAATAAAATAGTCCTATTTGATGGCACTGGATCTTACACAGCACAACAGCACACAAGAAAAATGACAGATTATTTTGAACCGCATGAAATTGACATAGGAGATGTCCAAATGAGAATTTTTGCCCAAACTCTAGCTGGAGAAGTGAGAACATGGTTTAGATCTCTGCCTAATAATAATATAGATAGTTTAGAAGTTTTTTACCAGCAATTTTTACATAGGTGGGAGAAGGAAAATAACCCTCTTCAAATTCTTTCTAAATATGAAAACCTCAAGACGGGAACAAGCGAAACCGTTCAAGACAACTATACTAGGTTCAACAATGTATATAACGCAATACCACTTGACCTAAGGCCTCCACTTAGCTTAGCCCTGATAAAGTTTCCATACGGGTTTGACAATGACATGGCTTTTCAACTTAGAGAAAGGAATCCCCTACACTAGAAGATATGTAAAGTGTAGCAATTAGTGTAGAAGATAATCTGCTATCCAAAAGAGCCAGGGTAAGAAACGAAAGAAGAACACCCTTGAAAGATGAAACCTCATCCTCTGATAAAAAACTAATGCTTTAGTGAAAGGAATGGAAAGATTGATGGATAGGGTAGAAGTCATTGAAAGGAAACCTCACTTGGATAACCAACAGGCACCTCCGGTGAGGAATCCAAATTTTAGGAAGAACCAAAACCAAAATACTGGCAAAAATGGGCATGATTAGAACATTAGACCTCCTTTCCAACAGAACTATGCTGAAACTTCCCATCAAGAAGACCTTGAGCTAGAAACTCAAATTAACTTAATGGGGTTAGATGATGAGAAAATGGTTTTTCTAACTCAGGATGACCAAAAATTATACATGCTTCAGTAGTTATAGCTCTGAACTTGAAAATCTTTCGACTATAAGCAAGGTTATGAATTTGCTATCTTCGAAGTGCATAAACAGTACAATTTGAGGAGTAGAAAGAACACTGATGTTCTGGACCAAAACAAGAAAGCAGTACCTAATCAGCCTAAGAAAGTGAAAGGTGCTCAAGTTACAAAAACTCTACAAATCCTTTCTAGATCAAATCAGAACCCGCCTAGTCCCACCATTGAAGATGTAACCAATCACCAACCTTCTAATGAGAAACCTTCCACTTCTGTTCCCCTCAAGGAAACTATGGAACGATCTCCAGAGATTATATTAGAAAATCCCATTACAAAGACTCCAAACACTGAAAAAGAATAGCAAACTACTCCAAAACCTATTGCTAAGATTTCAAATGTTCAAATAGACAAATCCCCTTTGCCTTTTAATTTTGGAGCAGAGGTGGAAAAACTCAAAATCTCAGTTCCTTTAACAGAACTGGTTAAACATAAAACTTACAGATCTCAAATAAATAAATCTCTAAACTTCATTGAGAATGAAGACTCTGTTAACTTATTTTATGATCAACTTGAGTTGATTTTCAGTCCTGATGTTAATGAGAAACCAGTGGAAGGAGGGATACCACCCTTCTACATTAGCCTTAACATCCACGATAAAATCCTCCATAATTCCATGCTAGACTTTGGAGGTTCACACACTCTTATGCATAAATCTATGATGGAGAAGCTAAACTTGGATACCACTAGACCTTATAAGGACCTGTTTTCATTTGATTCAACCCAATTTAAGTGCCTAGGACTTATAAAAGAGCTGGCTGTTTCCCTAGTGCAGTACCCTACTAAGACCATTCTTATGGACATAGTTGTTGCTGATATACCACCAAAATATGGCATTCTACTGTCTAGATCGTGGGGTGCCAAACTCCAGGGATCTTTGCAACTTGACATGTCATATGCTACCATATCTGTCTTTGGACATCCTAAAAAACTGTATAGAGAGACTTTGATGAAGTATGTAGTGAATACCCAGGAGAGACCTCAAAACTTTCCTATATATTTAATGCATTCTGATATTGATTCTTTCATTCTTTACAATGTTGAATCGCACCAAGAAGACACTTCAGAAAACATTATTGTAGAACCAAAAGAAATTACAATAGTAGAAGAAAATCAAAGTATCCAAATTCAAGGGATTTCAGATAATAAAGATGGCCTAGATACCTTAGTCAAAGAAGATTTTGTACCCCCAAATAGTAAGAATTATGAACGTGAAATTCTATGGCATCTTGAATTCAATGGATTAGTAAACAAACTAGGTGCAGGAGTAGGAGTATGGATTTATAACTGAGAAAATGATCATTTAGAGGGTCATGCCTATAGATTAAACTTTAAATGTACAAACAACATGGCCGAGTACAAAGCACTTCTGTTAGGTCTCAAATTGGTCAAAAGGTTAGGAGCCATAAGAGTCTCTATTATGGGAGATTCTGAGTTGGTAATAAAACAAATTAACATTGTTTATATGACTAGGGATCCTAGGCTAGGATTTTATAGAGGAACAGTTGTAGAAATACTAAATACTTTTTTAGAAACCAAGCTTGTTGTTATTCGAAGAAAACACAATATGCAAGCTCACATCTTAGCTATGTTTGCTAGTACTTGCAAGTTGCCATTTTAGCCTAACCATTAGTACACTACTAAGGTTAGGCACAGACCTGCTATTCCTGACAACTTAAAGAACTGGCAAGTGTTCAATAATGATTAACAAATTAACAATTTTTTAACTTTAGATGATGAATTTGTAAATAGAAACATAGACAAAGACATAACATTAGAGTTTGATTACACTGATCAAGTAGAAGATGAAAGGATAGATAGATTCTAGCCCACAAAGTTTGCAAAATCAAATATTCGAAACCTAAAACAAATTGAGATTGCTGAAGCAATCGACGAAGAATATGAAGTCATCATTCTTAAAGATAATTTTTTCCCAAAGGATTAACTCCTTCGGAGGACTTGTTTGATTCACACGATGTCCCTAAAAATCCAAAAATGGAACCCTTAAAATTAGACATTGAGTGTAACATAGGCTCTGAAGAAGATCCCAAAATGATAAAATTTCAAAGTCTTTACCTCCCAATGAAAAAGTGGAATAAATAGAACTGTTAAAGGAATCCCAAGATGTTTTTGCTTGGAATTATGAGGACCTTAAGTCTTATGGTACCATCATAATACAACACACCATTTTCTTAAAAGAAAACCATAAACCTTTTAGACAGAAGCTTAGAAGGATTAACCCCATTCTATTTCCTTCTATTGAAAAATAGATCAAAAGAATGTATGAAGCTAAAATCATTGAACCAATTAGATTCTCAGATTGGGTTTCTAATTTGGTACCTACAAGAAAGAAAACTAGTGAAATTAGACTATGTGTTGATCTTAGGAATCTAAATAAGTTTCACTCAAGGATAACTACCCTATTCCTAAAATGGATCACATATTACAGAGGGTAGTAGGTTCAACCAGAATCTCATTGCTAGATGGGTTTTCTAGTTATAACTATATTTTCGTCCACCCAGATGATCAAGCAAAAAGTACATTCACTACTCCATGGGGCACTTTCATGTATGTGAAAATTCCCTTTGCATTAAAAAATGCAGGGGCCACCTTTCAAAGAGCTATGGATATAGCCTTTGATAAGGAAATCTATGAATTCCTAGTAATATACCTAGCTGATATCACGATATTCTCTAAATCAGATCAACAACACCTGGATCATCTCAGGCAAGTCTTCACCAAATGTAGAAAGTATGGAATTTCTCTGAATCCTAAAAAATCTTTTTTTGGGTTGGAAGAGGGAAAATTACTTGGCCACATTATCTCTAGATATGGCATCTGGATCGACCCAACAAGAATTGAAGCCATTTTGCAGATACCACATCCTAGGAACATCAAAGAACTACAAGCATTTTTAGGTAAAATAAACTTTTTGAGAAGATTTATCTCTAACTTAGCTGAACTAATTAGATTATTAAACAACATGTTAAAGAAAGATTTGACTATTAAATGGACTTTAGAGGCTAAAAGTTCTTTTGAAGATATAAAGCTAGCCTTAACACAAGCACTAGTTCTCATCAGTCCAATGTCTGATAGGGATTTCATCATATTTTCTTTCGCATAGGAACATACCATTGTTACAATCCTACTACAGAAAAATGATCAGGGTTTTGAACAATCAATAGCCTTCTTTAGTAAAACCTGAGAGATGCACCTTTAAAGTATAATATAATGGAAAAGAAAGCTTTTGCTCTAGTCAAAACTATTAAAGATTTCAAAGTTTATATCTTGTATTCTCATATAGTAGCTTATGTTCCCAATGTTGTAGCCAAAGACATCCTAACACAAGATGGACCAGATGGAAAGAGAGGGAAGTGGATAGCTACAACATTAGAATATGACTTATAAATTAAGCCTACAAAATTGATCAAAGGCCAAGGTTTAGCCAAGCTCATCGCTAAATCGAACTGTCAAAAGCCCTAGACATAAATTTCATTGCAGAATTGGATAACGAAGAGGAGATGGCGACTCCACAGATCAACCAGGCCTTTACTGACTCACCATGGTATGCTGACATTATATACATTCCACAAAATATTCAAGCTCCTCCAGAGTTATCCAGGACTAAAAGCAGGTTCTTAAAAATGAAATCTTTGAAGTTTTGCATAATTGACAATGCTTTATTTTGGAAAAATCATTAAGGCATCCTACTTAATTTTTTCTTAAAGGAAGAATCTAACAAAATATTAGAGGAGTTTCATGGAGGTGACTGTGGGGGACATCTTTACTAGAAGACCATAGCAGATAATATCTTAAGAGCTGGTTTTTATTGGCCCACTCTATTTTCTAATGTGAAGAAATTTGTAACCGCATGTCACCAATGTCAGATTTTTGAAGGAAAAGGAAAACTATTACCATTACCTTTGAAACCAATATCTAATAAAACACCATTTCAATAGTGGGGTCTTGACTTCATTGGTGAAATTCATCCCCCTTCCTCTACCCAAAATAGATGGATCTTGACTGCCACAGATTATTTTACAAAGTGGATAGACGCCATACCCTCAAGACAAGCTACTGATATTGTCACAATAAGTTTCCTTGAGGCCAACATTTTGTCCAGATTCGGTTGTCCAACCAAAATCATCACAAACAATGCAACATTTTTTAAGTCAAAGAGGATGATTGATTTCTGCAACAAATATCATATAGCCCTAGGTCACTCTACAACCTACTATCCCTAAGGAAACAGATTAGCAGAGTCTTCCAACAAGAGCTTAGTGAAAATCATCAAAAAATTGTTGGAAGATAACAAGAAAACTTGGAACAAGAACCTAGTAAATGCCTTGTGGGAAGATAGACTAACCACTAAGAAATCCATTGGTACTAGTCCTTATCAGCTAGTTTATGGAATGGAGGTTGTTTTCCCATCTTCCTTAGGAACACTAGTGATGAAATTGCTCCAAGAAGTGCAGGTTGAGCCAAATGATATTCAAAGGAGGATCAACTAGACAATTCAATTACAACAGACCAGGGAAGAAGTGTATATCAGATCCCAAGTTGTGCAGGAGAGAATCAAGAAAGCTTTTCACAAAAGGACCAAGGCAAAAGATTTCTACCTAGGAGATAAAGTTTTGAAATGGGACTCAAGAAAGGAAGATAAAGGTAAACATGGGAAATTTGACTTCCTATGGAAAGGCCCTTACATCATTTACGCTTTTAGGGGTAATAATTCTTTTTTCCTTAAAGAAATGGATGGTGTAGAAGTAGAAGAAGGACTAGTTAATGGTCGAATGCTTAAGCACTATATAGATCCTAGTCATTGATTTCCCTAATCAGTTGTACATATGTTGCACAAAAAATTGTCATCTTGACATTCTGAAATTTGTGTGAGTCCATTACTACTCATACTTTCCTCCTTTGCAAGTCTTAAGCCTCAGTTCCTCATGTCAAGCCTTGAAAATAAGAGAAAGCCCTCAAAAGTCTCTAAAACTCGAGTTCCACACTTTCTCTTTGCATTACTTGTGGTCCCGCATCTAATGGTCATGTCTCTTGTTTACCTGACCACTTTGTCTCTTTGTTATGGGTGCGGACCCTTGTAAAAGTTTAAAAGGCGCAAGTATATTCTAAAAAGCTCACTTTGAATAATTTCTAGAAGCTTCTGGAAGGAATCTTGAGGTGGCAAGTTCTCTCCCTTAAGGTTCATGCATCTCATACCTTAAGGAGCTAACCCCTTGATGTAAGGATCTTATCCCTTTGAAGGAGGACTCTATCCCTTCACAGGTGGACCTGTAACCTCCTTCATATGCACTATAAAATGAAGCATTGGGCTAGTTACTTAGGAGGTTGAAAGCTGAATATTTTTTAGGTAAAATGCTGCTGGAACATAGTCTTCTAAATTGAACTTTTATGAGGAGAGATTACATACCTCTTTGATCTCATTTGGAAAAGTGTAAGGCTTGTCAAAGTAAAGGAGATTCTGAGTTTGATCCCCAGCTATGTCGCCAATATTTTGGCCGGATAAATTGATCTTGCAGAAAAGGACGATCTCCCTAATATCAGAAGATAGTCTAGCAACAAGCAGACAAACAAATATATCTTTCTCTAAACATATGTGATTCATAAATAAAAACTATAGAGGTGTTTAGACCCTACCTTAAGTCCAACGCTAGTTTGTAGCAGCCATCCTTAAACCATTCGAAAGAGTTTCCTTTTGAGAACCTGCAATCACAAACAAGCAAACATCAAATAGCACCTGCATAGATAATATCATAAATCATGTCCATTATGGTGATCAAGGAATCCATAAAATAAACCATAACACAATAGCTTATTGAGAAAAACAAACTTATTTGTATTAACTTTAAAGTAGAAGAACCTTACAACCTTTTCAGCCTTGATGTTGAACAAGCTCTTCCTAAGGTCTGAAACATGAATCTCTTTTACTTTGACAAGCCTTACACTCTTCCAAATGAGATCAAAGAGGTATGTAATCTCTCATCATAAAAGCTCAATTAAGAAGACTAAGTTCCAGCAGCATTTCACCTCAAAAATATTCAGCTTTCAACCTCCTAAGTAACCAGCGCAATGCTTCTTTTTATAGTGCAAAGGAAGGAGGTTACAGGTCTATCTATGAAGGGATAGAGTCCTCCTTCAAAGGGATAAGCTCCTCACATCAAGAGGTTAGCTCCTTAAGGTATGAGATGCATGAACCTTAAGGGAGCGAACTTGCCACCTTAAGATTCCTTCCAGAAGCTTCTAGAAACGACTCAAAGTTGAAGGATGGCTACTACAAACTAGCGTTGGACTTAAGGTAGGGTCTAAACACCTCTATAATTTTTATTTATGAATCGCATATGTTTAGAGAAAGATAGATTTGTTTGTCTGCTTGTTGCTAGACTATATTATGATACTAGGGAGATCAGCCTTGTCCACAAGATCGATTTATCTGGAATTATAACGTTGTTGAAGACTTAGCCATTGCCCCTTCAGCAATGTCAGCTTTGGAAGTGCGCCCAGGACAGCATAAATTATTATTGTCTGCTATAGGAGCTGCCTAAATTCAAGATTAAAACCTAATAATATTCGATTTAGAGAATAGTACACCCCGCCTTCCTCATCAAATGGCTTTCGATATTCCAATGTTAGTAAAAAACAGACCTTTCTTTCAGGCTGTAATTGATGAAGGGTCTTCTATGTGTATTATGTCGATCCAGTGTTGGAGATATCTTGGTTCTCCCACACTCAATCAGTCTCCGACAATTCCAAAGGCTTTTGATGGCTGAGGGTTCCATCCTTTTGGCATTTTGGAAGATTTACCTATAGGGGTCGAAGGAAAAACTGTAAATCTAGATGTGGAAGTGGTTGGTGCCCCTCTATATTACAACTTTCTCTTGGGTCGCAGTTGGTCTTATGCTATGACTATTATTGTTTCATCGGTCTTTTGGCTTATTAAGTTTCATCATAACGGAAAGATCATTATGATAGACCAACTGAGTTATTTCTCATTCGACCCAGCCTCTACAGATAGTGTTCAGCACATCGATAAAACGACTATCCCTTACAAGGATGTTGGCATAGGTTTGATTAAAGATTCTGGTTTACTAGGAATTTTTTCTTTCCCTCCTCCTAACATATCGCCTTCTATTGCAACTATTCATATCATTTCATCGAACCCTATTGCTTTTGATGATCCTTGAATCGTACCTTTTGATTCTGAGGTGGATTCATTTGATGGCGATGCCTTTGAATCCCTTTGAAATTGCATATCAAGTTGTACAGTCTTTTCCTGATTCCTGGCCAATCGCGAAGATAGTTTGTTCCCTATCTCAACCTCGTTAAAAAATGAAATTGGATGTCTTAAGGATAGTTTTCGTGTCTCAACCTTATTAAAAAATGAAACTGGATGTCTCTAGGATAGTTTCTTGTGTCAAGCTCGTTAAAAAATGAAACAACATGTTTGGAGCATAGTTCCTTGTCTTGTGTCAAGCTCATTAAAAAATGAATCAAGGGTCTAGAGCAAAGTTCCTTTTCTTGTGTCAAGCTCATTTAAAAAATGAAACAAGGGTTATGAGGATAGTTTTTTCCTGTGTCAACCTCACTAAAAAATGAAACAACTCCCTCGAGTCTTTCTAAGATCTTGAAAGTGAACCTTCATTCCATCCACCTTGTTGAATGCAATGAAGCTAGGGGGGCATGTACCTCGATTTGAGTCATTATGTCTGGGACATGCGAGCTTATAACAAGCATAGTTTTTCATTTCAAGCTTGTGTAAACATGAAACTGAATCCAAGCAGAGTTCTCTATGGTTCAAGCTTGTGTAAAAATGAACCCATACCCGATTTACATCTCATGATTGTCGTTTTTATCCGCTAAATTCTGTTATATGAGCCTTGGTTGTTTTCATTCCATCGCCACCATCCTCTTTGGCTGATCATATGCTTTCACTTGCTTACTTTTTCCTTTCCTGAGGGACCGCAGTGATGATTGGTTTTATTAGCTAGCCTCTTAACCATTACATGTTTTGAGCAATTCCACCATTACCAGAACTAGTTGCTACCCTTTATACCACTCGTTCCTCTAGCATGAGTCTTCTTTAAGCTCTTTTCTGACTCGTAAAATATGAAAAGATTGTCGAGTTTTTCCTTTTTAAACTCATTAAACGGAATTGAAAGGGAGGTCCACTTACAACTCTTTTCTAACCATATAAACATGAAAATATCACCAAAATTTTGTCATTTCAAGTTTGATATTGGTTATAAAATGGTGTGTCTTCAATCGCTTTTTTACTTTTCGGATTGGAGCCACTAATTATGAAATATACTCCTTGATCGTAATGGTCAAGTGGTTCTCTCAAGTGTTATTTTATACCTTTTTGGGCTTCGGGGACACAAATTTACGAAAAAGGACACCCATGGAGTTTCTTAAATTTTTCTTCTGACTCCCTAAAATTGAAAAACACCAAGTTTTTCCTATACTGGACTCGTTACAATTTAACAGTAAAGGGCCTGTTCGATTTTAAACAGGAACAAACCACTCCTTCTTAGGGTTCAAATTTTAAACTAAGTTGAACTCATCCGAAGGGTGAGCTTATAAACAAGCAAATGTTATCCTCCTCAAGCTTGTCAAAAATAAAGATGTACTTGCCAAAAATGGTGGAGGAAAAGAGATAAAAATGAACCTGTTTGTTACACTTTGTGTTTTAGAAAAATAGTTAACCTCTCTTGAACATGACACTTATGTTCATGTGGGTTGGGAAATCCTTTGCCTAACAGTTAATTAAACCATATTGAAAGTCCTTAGCCAGTTTTTGGGTGTTAGCTTTGGGTCAATTGTCACAAAACCATTTGCAGTGTCATTATGTTTTCAAGAGGTCAGTTAAATAGACCATTCATCTGCAAAATATCTATCATTCGTTTTGACCATCGAGTCAGTCCTTGCCAATATATTTCTTCAATACTTGATCTATGATTTCGTGTTGTGGGCTTGCCTACGACAGATCACTTTTTATCGACTTTAGCTCATTATCTAGAAAGATGATCTAGAAATCATCAGTACCTTGGAATCTGCATTCCCTAATGGAAGGGTTCTCGCCTTCGATGATAGGTGGCATCATTAACCTTTGATCAAGGAATTCTATGACATGTTCGACATCAGCTCATTTATTCACATTTCATGGATTGTACTGAGTACATTGAGAGCCATTGAGATTACAGGTAGTTTCTCTCACACTTGTTAATAGTTCACATCATTCACTGGTAATCAAGTGGTTTCTACCATGTTCGACTTCGACACATTCATTCACATGGATAGAATCATACTAGTTTGAGAAGTAGAAATCAAGACCCTGGATCTAGTTTCTACCATCCAGGTTGTGAGGAATTTTGTTATTAATTATACAGTGGACTATTCATAAACAGATGGTTGTGCCCATACTGTGTCTACATATGTCTATACTCGTGATGTATTACAAAATCATTCTTGTATTAGAACAGTTTAGTCAGTTTTGTTCTGAGTATGGGAATGCCTACCTCAGCGATGATATGTTCACATATATATACATTTTGCATTGAATGTTTTTACAAGTTCCGACTGGGGTGTCCATAGGATGATCCTTGAAATGATAAAGTACTTCACTATTCATAGATGACAAACTCTATCTTCATCTATTATAGACTTCGCACTTTAGGGGGAAATCTGTTGCACAAACAATTGTCACCTTGACATTCTAAAATCTGTGTGAGTCCATTACCACTCATAATTTCCTCCTTTGTAAGTCTTAAGCATCAGTTCCTCATGTCAAGCATTGAAAATAAGAGAAAGCCCTCAAAAGTATTTAAAACTCTCTTTCCACACTTTCTCTTTGCATTACCTATGGTCCCGCATCTAATGGTTCTGTGTCCTGCGTACCTGACCGCTCTGTCTTTGTGTTATGGGTGTGGACCCCTGTAAAAGTTACAAAGGCACAAGTATATTCTAAAAAACTCACTTTTAGTCATTTCTAGAAGCTTCTAGAAGGAATCTTGAGGTGGAAAGTTCGCTCCTTTAAGGTTCATGCATCTCATACCTTAAGGAGCTAACCCCTTGATGTGAGGAGCTTATCCCTTTGAAGGAGGACTCTATCCCTTCATAGGTGTACCTGTAGCCTCGTTCCTTTGCACTATAAAATGAAGCATTGGGCTAGTTGCTTAGGAGGTTGAAAGCTAAATATTTTTGAGGTGAAATGCTCCTAGAACTTAGTCTTCTTAATTGACCTTTTATGAGGAGAGATTACATACCTCTTTGATCTCATTTGAAAGAGTGTAAGGCTTGTCAAAGTAAAAGAGATTCCTATTTCGGACCCTGGGAAGAGCTTGTTCAACATCAAGGCTGAAAAGGTTGTAAGGTTCATCTACTTCAAATTTAATAGAAATAAGTTTGTTTTTTTCAATAACCTGTTGTGTTATGGTTTATTTTATGGATTCCTTGATCACCATAATGGACATGATTTATGATATTAGCTACGCAGGTGTTATTTGATGTTTGCTTGTTTGTGATTGTAGGTTCTCAAAAGGAAACTCTTTCGGACAGTTGAAGGATGGCTACTACAAACTAGCGTTTGACTTAAGGTAGGGTCTAAACACCTCTATAGTTTTTATTTATGAATAACATATGTTTAGAGAAAGATAGATTTGTTTGTCTACTTGTTGCTAGACTATCTTTAGATACTAGGGAGATCGGCCTTGTCTGCAAGATTAATTTATCCAGCCAATAACATATTTTATTCTTCAAAAAATTTAGTGTTGATTGGATGGTAATTTTGGAGTTGAAGCCCGAAGAGAAGGCCCTAAGAATCAAAAGTTTCATTGTCATAAATATCAATAAAGCAGCAAAGTGAAAGGGAAAAGTTACAGAGTAAAAACAAAGTAATTCAGGAGGCCATTGATCTACTAGTTCTTGACCTTTCACCAGGAAATGCCATCCCCAAGTGGAGCCACTGTTAGGTTCCTATACCAATAGGAGTCATAATTTTTGAATGGCTGAGGTAAAATCTGTAATATGTACATACCTTTGGTTTTTGCAAATGTTTTCCATATTCAAAAAAAATAAAAAATAAAAATGCTAAAGATGAAATTACCCGAAGGTGAATGGTGGATGAAATTAACAGATTTACTATAAAGTTACTGCAGTAAATCTATATGGCAGCCAGGTAAAACAGGTGAAACAGATTCAAAGTGTAGCAGGTAAATATTATCAGTAGATTGAAGACGTAAATTGATTCCAGCACACAACTATAAAGCGACTAAAAGAGCCAAATTTGAATTACAATAGCCAGTGCAATCACAATAAAAGGGACAGTAAGAAGGCAGTTCTCCATCTGTCTCTATCTTCATGCTTGAAGATATTTTTGGTTTCCTAGAATAATTCTCATATTGTTATGAGATGTTTTGTAACATTTTTTGTATAAATACTTCTCATTTTGAAGTAATTAGGGTGGATTAAAATAAATTTTTGTAGACATTTTATATCAAGCTAAGTAGCTATTGTATTCAAGACTAGATTGGTTTTGTTGGGTCATGAAATAAAGCTAAAGACATTTCACTGGATTCTTGTGCACAATTGGAACCAAATAAGTATTATCTCTTCATGTTTAATTATTGTTTTCTTGTCATGTTATAAATATTCACATGTTTTCTCTATGAAATCTGAATAGTAAACAAGGAATGATATCTCAGAATTAGCTTTAGTGCTCTCTGTTTTGACTGTTTACTTTCTCATTGTTTTCTACTAAACTATCTTGGTCTGGGAATTCTTAATTGCTCCCTTACTTCTATATTATCCCCCCTTATGTCCATAGTAAAGGATTCTTAGTTTCCCTTTCCTACCGACGTCCTTATGTTCTTCATCTTGATCCCGATTTAAGGATTCTTTATTGCCCTTTTACCCTGCTTAGGATTACCTCATCCATTTGAACCTGTAGATTTGCTTTTTTCTATGCTAGCCTGCCCTGTGAACTCTTCCTTTAGTAATTGATCTGATCCAATTAAGCCACTCTTTGATTGACTCCATAGCCCAATGACCTGAATAGTTGTTCTGCCCATATGTTCTCTTAAGTCTACCACCCAATCAAAACCAAAACATCATGATCACTAAGAACTAGCATGAAATCCTACTCAAAACAAAGTTAAATTATAAAGAGAGAGCCCTCTCTAGACTTAGGTTGGCTAGAACCTGAGTCTAAAAGATTAGGTTTGTAGTTACCTCGGATTATTCTTTCTTTTGATAAATTCTAGGGAAGACTTCTGAGTGATAACATATTCTGCCCTAAAAAACTCATCAATGGCAGCATCTAGACTTCAGGCATTAGTCAACAATATTCAGTCTCAATTAAAGTCTTTAGAGGATTTAGTAATTAAACTGGGATATGATCCCAGTAATGTAAAAGTTACTGAGGATATGATTAAGAGAAAAAGCACTGACATTGCAGCCCTAAAGAATCAGCTCAAACTTCCATCTACTAAACATCCACAAACAAATGAAGTTGATTGGCTAGAAAAGGAGAGAGAAGACATGTTTAAAATTGTCATTGAACATAATGGACAGATTAAACAAATGGATATAGAAAAATTGCTAAAAGAGAAATACCAGTCAACTCAATTAGCTGTCATTCCTCTCACATTAGTTCTAATTGTAGGTACATCAACAATAGCAACTTCTACTTCAACAGCTACTATAGCAGAGATACACTCTACAAATACATCACGACAACTAATCAAAGATATGGAAGACTTGTTTATCAAAGGGAAGTAGATTGAAAAGATGAATGATTAGGTTAAAAACGTGCAAGAAAAGAAATTAAAAATTGATAATGTGTATGTGTCAGAGCTTCAAAAAACTTTCAGGGTAACTCAAATAATTGAACTTTTAGAAAATGAATCTGATATGGGACTGAAAATTGCAGAAGCAAAAGAAAACATCTGGGTGGAGATTAATGAAGCTATAACTAAAATTTATCCTTCCATTGAAGTTATTTTCAAGTAGGAGTAATTGGTACCAAAATCAAAAGAGCTCATTGAAGAGATAAAGGAAAGTTTTGGTCAGAAACTAGGTGAAGCTACTACCTTAATAAGAATTATGAAATCAAAGACAAAAAAAGAACTAGAATAATATGAGATTGTAGACAGAACTGAGAAAATACTTGAGGTAAAAAGGGTTCTTACAAAAAGGAATTTAATGCTACAATCAGAGAATAAATGGCATAAATTGGAGGCTAGCATTCAAAAATTCCACAGAAAATTCAATATACTGCATAAGAAGGGGCTACTAGGTTTAAAGGAATGGGAGATAAATTAGTTCAGCTAGAGGATTATAGGCAAAAATTATATTCCATAGCAATATATAAATAAAAAATTTCCACCATATAGGGAACTATTACAGGGAAAGAATTAATGGAAGGTTTGAAGTTTGACTTACTTATCAAACATGAAATAAAACATTTGTTTATAATTTAAGCCTACCTTCCAAAAATATACTGAGGTGGATGAAACCTATAGAAATTTAATCAAGTTCTCCACCCCATATGAAGACAGATGGGATAAATTATGTCATATTATTTGGTAAATAGGTATTCATCCTTAGCAACAAAGAAATATGTTTTCTAGGCCAAGTCATCACCAGAATCCTTGAGGTCAGTGCTAGAGAGCTTCAACAATTTTAGTTCTCCTATACTACTGTACTATTTTTGTAAACAATTTTTTAGGATATTTTGTAGAAACATCTTGATATTTTAAATCAAGATATTTTCATAAATTTGTATAAATACTTCATATTTCAAGGTACAAATGATTCAAACACATATGAAGAAAGCAGATCTTTTATGTAAGTTTGTGCATGTAAAGAAGTGATCATTTCCATTAATACAAAAATTTTGTTCCAAGATTCTAGTGTCAAGCAATTGGTGAATTTTCCTCTCTTGTAAAATTGTTATTTTCTAGTTTTTATTTATTCTTTCTGTCTCTATTGTTTAAAGAATATTAAGGGCTGAATTTGTTTAAATACACTTTTCTCTGGCTTATAAACAATATCCATGTTTTCAATCTGATATTAAATATAGAACTCATCCTAATATGCTCTATGTTTAATTGAATCTAAATATTTTCATTCCATTAATTGCATAAATGCTCTAAAGATCGAAAAGTATGCCTATCTTGCCATGTTACATCTATTATAACATTCTTGTATTTGATCACCCTAAGACTTATGACTGCATTTCCCAATGGACTTTCCTTGTAGTTCCAACCAAATCTTTGGAAAAACCAAACTGAGAACTCATAACTAGCCTAATATCTTAAATCAACAAATCTAAATCATATAGAGAGATCCCTCTCTGAAGCTAGAAGGGCTAGATCCCACCTTCCAAAGTGGTTTTTTGGTTACCTCTAGGTTTCTCTCACACCCTTGGGAAATTATAGAGTGATAACAGAGGGAGAAGAGAAAAATTATTAGAAAAAGTGCTCCTTTCACCTGGATTGGGCGAAATCTCTTCAAATTGGGGCTCGATTAGATTTTGAGAATATTTGTGAGGGAAGAGGAGGTCTTTGACATCCTCTGAGCATGCCATGATGGAGCATGTGGAGGAACTTTTTCTGCTAAGAGGAAAACTTTCAATTTATAGAAGTTAGCTACTACTGGCCTACTCTACACCAAGATGGCAAAAGGCACACCACTAGATGTGATGAGTTTCAAAGGATGGGAAAGCCTACACCAAAGGATGAGATGTCCTTGTAACCTCAAGTGAATCTGAATCCATTTTAGAAATGGGGCAGAGATTTCATTGGGTGAATTGATTCCCCATCTGGACAAAAGAGATATATCATTGTTTGCATTGGTTAATTGACAAAGTGGACTGAGGAAAATCTAGTAAAGGAAACAACCAAGAAGAAAGTGGTGGAATTTTTAAGACAAAACATCTTATACAAGTTTTGATTTTAGAGGGAGTTGGTCATTGATCAAGGAGCTCAGTTTACCTCAAATCTGATTGAAGGCATCATGGAGCAACACCATATCAAACACAGGAAATCCACTTCCTATCATCCTCAAGTAATTGGGTAGGTGGAGATCACAAATAGATCCTTGGAGAACATTTTCACTAAAAATTTTAGTAGCAACAGGAAATATTGGGTAGACCAAGTTATAAAGGCCACTTGGGCCTATAATACCACTTGGAAAACCACCCACTAGATTCACCCCATTTGAGCTAGTTTATGTCAAGAAGGCCCTGATACCTATTGATTTTGAATACAACACCTTGAGCATAATGACACAGTTGAATTTAGATATCACTGCATCTCAGTGAGAAATGCTACTCTAGCTCAATGGTTAAGATGAGTTTAGATTGGAGGCTTTCATGCACACTTAGGTAGTCCAATTGTAGAGGAAAATTTGGCATGATAGAAACATTAGGAAAAGAGCCTTCCATGAGGGTGATTGGGCCCTTCTACATGATTCCAGGTTTAAGGAATTCAAAGGGAAATTGATGACAAGGTGGTTGGGTCCATATCTGGTAGAAAAATGTTATGAGAATGGATTTGTACAAATAAGAATAATTGATGAGTAATGCATTCCATTTCTTATTAATGGTTACCGAGTAAAGTTGTACAAGAAGCCTCTATCAAAGGAGGAGTTTACCAGCTCAATATGTAAGGATATGAATGTAATTCGGGGTCTAACATCTCTCAATTCATCCAGACTTTGATTAGTGAAAGAAGTAAAAATTAAAAGTTAAAAGGGCCTAGTTGAAAAACTCTATGGGGCACATGATGTGGCCAACTCCAGGGCTAAAAAACTCTATGAGGCAACAAAAAAAAAAAGAGAGAGGAAAAAATAATTGAAAATATCCCCATGTGGAAACCTCCTTTGAGGCACCCAGGGCATTAATGTTTGTTAAAAACCTCCTTTGAGATAGCCTACAGTTCTCAAAAAAGAAGAGAGAAAAAGAAAAACAAAAAGAAGAAGAAGAGAAAAGTGAATAAAGGAAGAAAAACAAAGGAGAACTAAGGGATCCCTTACATTAGTTTTGCTAACTATTTTTTGTAGGGCTTAGTCATGGTCAAAGGGACAATAGTCAAAGGAGATAACCTCTCTCCTCCACTTCTCCACCTCCCAAGTTAGTGATCTTGATGTCAATCATCATTCCATCCATCTCCCTAACATCCTTCATCATCCAGAAACCAATTTCACTCAATATTTCCTCAGCCATGAACTGTTACAAGATTGTCTTGAACTACTATAGGATTGACCAAAATTGATACAGGATTGTGATCTACATAGAAAGAGGGGCCAAATCTTAGGTTTTCCTTGGGGGAATAAAAAAATAAGTCTACCACACCACCATCATCCATCCTCCACACCATTTAGCCACTTCTCCATCCAAAAATCTCTGTTTCCACGAAAAAAATCCTTTTTCACACATTCTTTCGTAGTTTTCATCACCACCAAAGTTTCTAGTCCCTATGCATGACTCACTGTGAATTATCAGAGCTTTTAAATGCATTTCATGAATATTATTGTGATCTTGAAGGGGAATGTTTGATTGTTACTGGAAATAATCCAATCTTGTAGCAAATTGCACAAACCATACCAAACCATAGTTGGATATCCTTGATAGTACCAAAGTGAAAACTTAGCCATCTTGAAGCATTGAAGTACCATCTTTATGCTCTTCGAAAACTACACAACTCTTGAGGACCTGCTACATGGTCATTGTTCATCTCCAACAACAGAAAAAGAATCCACCATTTGAAGAACCTACATCGGCAGCCTTCGACCAGTTAGGAACCTATCGAAAAATATCTACAAAAATATTTTGTTCAAAAGAAGGACCAGGCCATGAAGTAACTGGCATAGAAAATATCACCTCTAGAGACTAGTAGATTAATCACTATGTTGAAGAAACATGCAGGCATCGAGGCAATCTGAGACCATCATGTAGGAATAGGTATGACACTCCTCACCTCTTCCTTTAGGTGCATGGTTTCTTGAAAATGTTTTTAATGTATGAGGAATGTGTTTGTATAGGTTGGATGTGTCTAATAGGTTTTCCACCCTCAAATAGTTAAAGTGCATTTAACTCACTCATCCATGCATCATCGAAAAATAAAAAGAAGAGAGTGATAAATACAAGGAGTGGGGAAAACAACCTATAAGGGGGAATACGTAGGTGGTAGGTGGGGGCTAACTCACATAGCTTGTTGAGCCCACTACCATAAGAGGAAATAAAAAAACAAGCTTGGATCTCATTTCTACAGAGAAGATCATTCCTATAATGGTATGAGAGGCCCACTAAGATGTCAAGACTTGAGCTAGCTTCAATCAAGGATCCCTTAGGGTTATACAAATAAGCTACAAGATCAGAAGCAACATATACTAGATTATAGTATGCTGCTACAAGATTGTAAACAATGCTACAGGATCGAGCTGAGAGGTTAAAGAAGGTTAGAATTGATCAGAATTTTCTTCGAAACCACCACATCCATGAAGTCATCTCCTAGGGAAGATAAATTACTGCATTTGTCTCACATCCCATGAAAAAAAGTAAGATAATTTGGTTAAATTATGCCTATACAAAAATCATGTAGCAAACCCTTACAGATTGAACTTTTTCCAAAAAACTATTTCATATGAGGGAAGCAAGGTAGCAACATAGTTAATTTTCTTGGAATTTTTCATGTAGTTTTCCTCCATGTGGCCATAAGAAGAACACCACCCCTCTCACCTCTATCTTGAAACCCTAAGCCACTCAGAAAATCATTTGAGGAAACTTGAGAAAGTAGAAGAAGAAAATATGGGAGGGGGTTTCAATAGAAGGTATCCCATAGACTACAATAATCCTCCAACATCCTCCTATTATGGATATCTTCATAAATCACCAATGTATAGGGTTCTTTGAGAAGATAAAGGGGTATGATGATGAAATAACCATCAATTTTCTACAACCCTTCACTCTCAGGGGGAAGATGGTGCCACCACTATTGTAAGAGGACTTTCCATCCACTTGAATCCATAAATCATTATCAAATTGACCACAATACCTCTAGGAGTTAGGTGGGACAAAGAGGATAGTACATAATCCATTATAGCTAAGAAGAATTTCTTCCTCCCTGAAGAAGGGCTAGTTGAAGATAAGAATGGAGTTTCAAGGGAAAGCCTTCCGTAGCCATTGGATGAAGTAGCTTATCTTATCCTAAAATACATATCTTTTGAAGGAAGGTTAACTGTTGTGTACGCCTATCAGTTTAGGCTACTCTATTATTTAAGGTAATAGACATAACTTCCCATCAAAGTAGGCTCAATATTCCACACTTTCTCCTTTTGTCTATGATAAAAATAAGCCAAAGGGTGAGAGAAGGTAAGAACGAATACGTTGCTTAGTATGGCCTCATAAGGCTCATTTTTATGCATGCCTTTAGTCACAAGAACCTTGTGCTATGGAATTATTTTGAAGACATGGAAAGGGTGGCATTCATTGAAACTCAAGCCAAACCTCTAATAGAACATGAAGATAAAACCAAAGATATTGTTGGTAAATAAGAATTTGGAGAAGAAGAAGAGATTAAAGAGAATAAAGAAGAAATTGAAGAAGAATATAGAGACAGTAAGGAGGAAGAGGAAAGGAAACTAGAGGCTGGAAAAGAGACCCCTCGGGAGCCCTCTAGACCTCAAAAAAAGAGAAAACAAGAGAAAAAAGTAAGCCTCTCATAGGGGAATGAAGAACAAGAGGTGGTTCCCACCCTAAAAACTTTTAGCACACTCATCAGAATCCAAAGGGGGCGGCCCAAGGAAGGCCCCTTATTTTCAAAAGAAGGATGAGCACTAGGATCAAAAAAGGGAAGCCTCGACCTCCTTCAGTAGTCACAATCATAGTTGAATAATCTATTAGCCATTGAGAAGGAGAGTTGGGATGAGGCAAAGGTAAAATTAAGGAAGTCACCTCCCTCAAATCCAAGTGAAAGCAACCTCATAGCTTCCAAAGAAGGCCAATCACTAGGGTAGCTAGAGCTAAGCAATTACAAGTAGAAACTTCCTATCTATAGGAAGAAAAAGGACTGCTACAAGAAAGGGTAGAATTTCTACATTATTGGGGGACACTACTACAGGAAAGAACAACAGAACCTCCATAGGGGTGAGAAGGACAACAAGAACTCCAAGAGCCTAATCCAAACCCTCATATTGGTTTTTTCTACAATTTTGATGAACAAAGATGAATCATACCTTATAAATTTGCAGTCCCCATCCTACTTTAGCTAGAGAAGTAGAGAAGCCAGACTCATCAGTGGATGCAAATTTCTATGTCCAAGAAAGTTGAGGATGTGGGCCTCATGGAAGAAAATATGAATAATATGGGTGAATAAATGGATGACTTAGGATTTGAAGAGTCAATCATGAGGGAGAAGTTACAATTAGAAAAGAAGAGGCTAAGAGAGAAACTACATAACAGCCTTGGTGAAAATTCCATATAATAAAATTTAATAGAGGAAAAAATAATAATCATGGTTGATAGGACACTTATTTGGAGCTGAATGTTGGGAAAAACATCCTAGTGTGTATTCATTTGGTTTATTATGGCTAAGGTCATTGGTAAAGGCAATGGCTAAGGCTTTGGAAAGGTAAAATGGCATTTTTGACACATGTATTTATGAAAATAATGGAAACTAGGAGAAAAGGAAGGTGAAAGGTTACAGGTTGCATGTGAGGAGGAAAATGAAGGAAAATAATAGAAAATGATGAAAATAGAGGCCTAAATGATAAAAATGCTTCTGAGGATTAGTTTGTGATCTTTTGCAAGTTTAGTTTTGGAGCTCTCTCATTATTCTCTCTCTCTCTCTCTCACTGTTGGACACTTAGAGTTTTATTGGAGCATTTCGTCATTAGATTAGGAAAGGAAAAGAAACCAAGAGGAAACAAGATTAATCAAGGGAGAGTAGGATCAAGAAGCTACAATAGTATTCTTTGTAGTTTTTAATTGGCATGTGTATTTTCCTTGGTAGATTTGGCATGCATGGTATTGTATGTGATTCTTTTGTTTTTATGGCATGGGTTTTGCTAGGTGTGACAATGTTTTCAACCTAGCCTTTCCATTTCCAAATAGCCATGGTGTGATGGGGTTCTCATGTTTTGGTTGAGATGGATTGCTGGACAGATTCCAAGATGAGTGAGGTGGATCTACGAATGATAGAACACATGACCTAGTAACATTTGAACTAGACTACGGGTTAGGGTAAAGCCAGATTTTGTGTTTCCTCGGTGGGCCTAGGAATCCTTTCTGATGAATGGAAGGCTATACAGTAAAGCCAAGAGGTGGCTTTGTCTCTGTTGGGCCTAGAATATCGAGATTGGCTGTGCAAGAAAGCCTAGAGAGTGGGTACCTGTTTAGGGCCTAGTGATCCAGTGTCAATTTCGGTAAAGCCTAAGAGACTAGGAGATAGGAAAATTCCTCACAATGTAGGTGGAGAAATCCAGTGGAATACATACTTATTTGGCGTAGTGATCAGCTGGAGATCGTGGTAAAGCCTGTTATGACATGTTTATTGTGTTGGCTTAGTGATTTGGGACAGATTATGGTAAATCCTGGTTTCTATTGATGAGGGTGGGTGGTTTAGCCTCAAGATGCGTTAGTTGATTCTTTTTGCTTGAGTCCCATATTCATGCTTGGAATATGGCAGGGTGTTGGCTTGAGGGGTCTTCAAACCATGTTCATAGTTAGCTACGCTAATCAACAAAACCCTACACTACCAGCCCTTTCAGCAACAACCTGCATAATGGAGGCTGCTGTCTCACCCAAGGTAGTGTTGGGGAATGCTAGAACCAAGTTTCTCAATCCGAAGGACTATGTAATGTGTTTCTATCAAACTTAGGGCTTTATCTTGACCTTCATGAACCATAACTATTAAAACCTAGAATTTATAGTAATTAACAGTTAATAGATTTATGCCCTTCGTCAATTACGCTCAACATGCATAACATCATATAAATAAACAGATCTATGTGTTTGCGAATATAATAAGTAATTTCCTTGATTAATTTCATTCAACAAATAAAAAATACAATAAATTCATAAATACCAAGTAATACAAAGATGCAAAGATAGTTCTTCAAAACAAGCCTTTATTATGCTTCAAATCTTCAATTACAGTTCTTTCCAACCCTGCGTACATAGCTCCAGTGGCCTGTGCACTCAACTACGGACTTACCTAGGTCTCCACACACACATCTACAGGATCCTTCCCCTTTGCCAAAGTACATAATACCAAACAAACTCAAATCATGCCCTATTCTATTCTTTGCTATATATCTCTATGACTCTTCTATGACTCCCTTTTATATGCTTCCTCATTACACTAACATGCTCCACAAACCATGGGCAGGTCTCAAAACAACTTGACTCTTAACAAACTAAGGGGCTCTAACTTTCTAAAATCCCCTTTGAGTCTTATCGACCTGTGCTACTCACACTCCGCTCCTAAAAATGCAGAGACTTTACAATATTTGACAAAACTTTACAAAATTTGACCGAGGGGACCCAGTCCCAACATAGGGTGTGAATGGTTGAAGAGAGATTTGGCTTAGCCTTTCTATGGTTAGGTCGAGTGTGGTAGTCCCATTCTAGGTTTGGATGTTGCATCATCTGTTAGGTCCCTATACCACTAACGTAACCCATTATTTTTATTAGTGCAACCCCCTTATTATATTAGTGTGCCCTATAGAAGCCCATTATTGTTATTGTTGTGCATTTACATTATTATTGTTATGTTAGCTTTGATTATATTATGACCCCTTCGAATCCTATATATAGAAAGGAGGTATTTTCATTTTGTATCATCCAATAATTTTTCATTTATGTAATGTAAAGGAGGTTGCCCCCTCAAAGAGGCTTATTTTGAAGGCATTTATCTCTCTTTTCTTATATTTTGTGAGTTGGTTTCATAACATTTGGTATCAAAGCATTGGATTCTAGGGTTTCGCTGCTCCAAACAGGTCATTGTGGAATTTTCGCTATAATGTTTTTTCTACGACATTTTAGAAGCTAAAAAAAAACTCATTTGAGACGAAATTGCTCTAAACCAAGAGTCCAAATTTCAAATCTTGTCTCGCCATATTTTCAGAGATATGATCTGAGGAAGTTGGGGTTTCTTAAGACTCCTAAATTACATTCCAAATAGGTGACCTTGGGAAAATCATCACAACTTTCTCTCTGAGCATCAGATTGCAATTTTGTAAGAAGTTACAAAAAGAGAACGTACTATAGTTTTCTATGTATCGTTTTCAGATCTGAAGGTCGAAAAAGTGACATGTGAAACATCATACAATTTCTCTCTACAAAAAAAATATATAATCAGGTCATCTTGGGAGATTTGGCATAACTATCTCTTGGAGAATCCATTTTTTATCAAAATAGTGGCATTGGAAAGAGAACTCGGAGGGCTACCACATGAAGAAATTTCAGAGCTTGGAGATTCGCAACTATGGAGTTACATTTGTTTCAATATCAAGATCCTAAAAGCAAGAAAAAGGGATTTGAGGAATTTGATGGCAAGGATCCGGTAACATGGATACTGTAGATGGAGAAATATTTTGATCTACATGATGTGAAACTATTACAAAAGGTACATATTGCATATTTATATTTAGAACCAAATCTGTTTGTATGGTATAGAGGGATTTGTTCTCATAAAGCACTTGTCACCTGGTAAATTTTCATGGAGGAAATGATAGCACATTATGAGGAGACAAAGAGCAACACCTTCTTTAACCAATTGATAAATCTCAAACAAAAGGGTTCAATGGTAGAGCACATTGAGGAATTCCAAAAATTGAATATAAGGGTAAATAATATTCCAGAGAAGTAGAGGATTGGTGTCTTCATAGGGACTTTAAAAGATAATATCCAACCTGAGGTTCACCTTTGGGAACGTGATTCATTGGACAAGACATACAGGTTGGCAAGAAAGTGGAAAGAAAAATTATGACAACAAGGAAGGCTACCACTCAAAACTATAAATATGGAAGTGTTGTTTCTCCTAGCCTTCCACAAACTACAAGGTTGACACCACAGAAATTGGAAGAAAAAAGAGTGAAAGGGCTTTGTTACAATTGTGATAGTAAATACATTAAAGGTCATAAGTGTGCTAAGATGAAATTATTTTACATAGATTGTGAAGAGGAGGAAGAAAAGGATCAAGAAACATTAAAATAAGAGGATATACACTAGGAACCAACCCTAGAGAAAGAAGAAATGAATCCGACCATATCTTTTACTACATTGGCAGGAATTACCACTCCTCAAAATCTCAAGATAGAAGGACATATCAAGAAGAAGAAGGTTCAAGAAGTGAAATATCAGGAAGAAAAGGATCAATAAATGTCAAAAGAAAAGGATACTCACCAGGAACAAACCCCAGAGAAAGAAGAAATGAATTTGGTCATATCTTTTAATTCATTGCTCGGAATTACCACTCCTGAAACTATCAAGATAGAAGGACATATCAAGAAGAAAAAGGTAATAGTGTTGATTGATTCAAGCAGTACCCATAATTTTATTCATTGTAAGATAGCCAAGGAATTGAATTTCTTCCTATATCCAGCACCAAAGTGTCAAGGTGATGGTTGCAAGTGGAGTAACCATAAATTGCTTTGGAAATTGCCATAATATCAAGCTATCCATGGGAGAATATGTATTGAATAGCCCAATGCTTTCCATTCTAATGGGTAGTGATGATGTTGTACTAGGAGTCCAATGGCTACAATCATTAGGTAAAATAGATTTTAATTTTCAAGAACTTTTCATGAAATTTTATTCGGAAGGAAAGGAAATTGAATTAATGGGTATCACAGGGAAATAGGGAAAGATAATCATCTCTAACAAAATGACAAAGCTTCTAAAGAAAGAAAAACAAGGCGTAATTGCACAATTATGTCCACTACAGGTTCCCACATCGAAATAATCTATTTCTCTAGATCTCCAAAAAGTCATGGACAATCATTCCAAGGTATTTGAGACTCCCAAAGGCTTCCCACCTATTCATGACCATGATCATGTTATTCATTTAATTCCAATAAGTGTTCCTCCAAACATCAGACCTTATAGATATCCATATGCCAAAAGGAGTGAAAATGAATGCATGGCTACAAAAATGCTAGAGGTGGGTATAATTATCCAACCAAATTTGATAAACAAAGAAAGGGATGAATGGAAGAATGATGAAGTACGGTTGGAAATCATTCAAAAGTTGTAGAAGGTTCCAGTTCAAACAATATTGCCAGAACTTGACAACGAAGGAAAAATCATATTGGAACCTGAAGCAGTCACATAGCTGAGAAATTGACAACTATGAAATGGATCAACTTCATAGTATCTCATCAAGTGGAATAACTTACGCACTAAAGATTCCACTTGGAAGGATGCTAATTTTATACAGAAGCATCCAAAACTACTCAAGCATTGAGGACAACAATTTTTTAAGGAGAGGGGTATGTTAGGTCCCCATACTACTAGTGTAACCCCTTATTATTATTATTTCAACCCCCTTATTATATTATTGTGCCCCATAGAAGCCCACTATTGTTATTGTTGTGCCCTTACATTATTATTATTATGTCGGCTTTGATTATATTATGACCCCTTAGACTCCTATATATAGAAAGGAGGTCATGTCATTTTGTATCATCCAATAATTGTTCATTTTTGTAATGTTAAGGAGGTTTCCCCCTGAAAGAGGCTTATTTTGAAGCCATTGATCTCTCTTTTCTTCTATTTTCTGAGCTAGTTTCATAACATCATCAATATGAGGTTATTTTTCCTTGTATTTCTATGAGTATTATACTGGTTTATATGTGGATCATATGACCATGATTTCATTGGTATTTTTTTTCGCTATTATGTTGGTTATGTATGACTTTTATGACAATGGCTATGTATGGCTCTCTTCATGTTTTTAGTTGTAAGTGAATGGACAATGTATCTATTACCTAATAGATGATAATGCAACAAATGATATGACAGAACAATGGTTCGTAGAAATTCTCAGATAAGTATGAGATCCCTATTCTTAAATCTGTTGTTTAACCTGTAGATTACATATTTGTGATATGTTTGATGAAATGCCTATCAAGGCTAGTAGAGGTCCGGTTAAGGGCTTGTTCAAGTATTTACTTTTGCATCATTGCTTCCCTTTTATCTTACTATTCTGAAGGTGTCATTCAATTATAGGTAGTGAAATGGGCTCTAGGCCTAAAAAAGTGGCTCAAATATTGAGGACACTAGAACAACACTAAGAAAAATAGTCCCTAGACAGTGACATGCCATGTCATGAGAGCATACAAAGCCTCCTGGATGTTGCCGAGCCTATAGCATGAGAGCATCCAAAGTTCAAGTGGTTAAAAACTTCAGTGGGACATAGGGGCAATCTACCTAACTTGTTTGGATGGTTCCTTGAGGTCACATAAGAGGTTGAAGCTAATCATAGTAGCCTCTCGTCACATATTTGCCCCAGTTGGCTGGTTACTTGGGTAGATGTGGGAGGAAAGTGTTACAGAGTGGTACCATAGCATGTCACCCCTCATACTAGATGGGTGATGTGTTGGTCATGCATTCATGTCATTTTCACATGTGCTAATCATCCTTGTGGTCTATGTTCTTGTTACATATGCATGGTGTCAGTCATGGTTGTAGTGATATCCCCATGTGGAAGATGATGTTGTTGTTATGAATTATGTCATCATGAGTGTATGATTGGTTACATGTTGTTTATGCTTGCGTATTGTGAGTGTACGTTGGTATGGTTGTTGTTGTCATGCATGAGGTCATGGTATGTGTAGTTGATAAGGTCATGCATTGATGACTGGACTCTAGCTATATTGATGGTTACAGCGTTATGCATTTATGCATTATATGTATATATGATGTTATGATTATGTTTATACATGTATTATGCTGATTTGATGATCTTGCAGATGAGATATCCTCCCAAATTTTTCTAAGGTAGTGTTGAATGTGCTGGACCCACCAACATGTCAAGGGGATCTCCCTGGTAAGAAGTCCCAATTAGAACTTAGACCATTTGGTGTAGGAGTCCCAGCAGTGGGTCATAAGGTAATTCCTTGATCGTGATGCGACACAGAGGCACGTAAGATAAATTTGTCAGTAGCAAGGGTGTGACTGATGCAGTGAGTCAAGGAAGGTGGATGAGAGGTTCTAACATTTCTAAAGGGGGAAGGAGGTGAAGGTGAGTTCCAGGTTGAAAGGGATCAGTCGCAACTTGGCTAGGAACACACAACACAAAAGGACATGCACAACTTCATGTAGAGAAGTCCACTCAGATGTGACAGTCACATCATACAAGGTAAGATAACACATATAGCACTCATGGATGAGTCCGAGATGAGTGCGACGATTATTATAGCAAGGTTGAAGTGAAAGGTCTTTCTGATATCCGACAGAGCAGTCGACACAGATGGTGACAACATTAACAACATATGCAACACATTAGCAACAAGATTCATATAATTTCATGTGAATTAGTTCATGCACAAGTATGTAAGATAAACAACATATTCATTAAAGCAACTAGAGCAATCCAACTACAATAACAACATATGCATGAAAATGTGTCAGCTCTTATTATATAAAGAAGTGTAAGTCACAATCATACAATACATCCATGGAAACCTTCTAGCCCCAATACTGGAACGTTATAGCCACATTCACTTGCTCCTCCAATGAGATGTACTAGCTTTGTGTAGTGGAGAAGCTGAGGTGTGTTACAATACTGTCCAAGCCTTCTTCAAAATAGTCTTAGTAGAAACTTCGCTGACAAAAGCCTATACAATGAGTTATGAGGGACTATTTATAGCAAATGTTGGGGTGACCCTTGAAATTCCCCTTTGTGACAGTTCAACTACCCTCATGACTCTTCATCTACTCTATTATTGTTACATCCAACCATTGACACTTGAATTACACTTGACATGACTCAGCATTACAATGCACATGTACTCATGTGAGACAACATGGCTTGAGAAAGCCTTGCAAGACATCACCGACACTCAGTCCGTTGTGATGAGACCAAATCTTTAACATGCTTGTGATGGTGAAGGTGGTGAGCTGATGCCAAGCTTGGTCATTTGTGATGGTGTGCATGCACCTCACGGTGACATCTTGAAGAAGTGAACTCTACCTCCATTACAACCAGTGCATTGGTTCGGCCCCTTCATCCAACTCGTCTGCTAACATGTGCATGGTATTCTTGAGTACGGTTGAATTGGTAACACATTGATGCATAGTGTCCATGTTGATCTTCAAGTGTGTGCTGGTGGTCCTGCACATCAACTTGCCGAAGTACATGTCCAATCCCAGTTGGACTTGCTTCTTGTCTTCGCCTTGGTGAGTGTGTTGAATGGGTTGGATTGCATGCGTGCGCTCAAGGACATGCATGTTGTTGAATCCCTTCCATGTGATCAACAAAATTGCTCACCATGTCTACTCTGTGTCGGTGGCTGGGATGGATCCTTAGCTTATACAAGAATAGTTTCATCCATGAGTGTATGTTGCGACCACTATTGTTCCTTCTCCTGTTGTAACTCATTTGTATGTCTGTGTAGCTTCATATTCTTCCTGAGTTGCTACTTCAGCACATGCAACTCCTTCTTTGTTCCATCTTATTCCTTCATGCGATCTTCATGTCGCGCCATCACCTCATAGCCTGAGTCTCCAAGTTTTCCTTCATTATTAGTGGATTTGCTTGATCTTGCAACTTTGTTCCACCTTTGTGTTGTCAACAACCTTCCTCTTACATTCATTGCATTTGTTGCATTCGCTACATTCAATATGTTGTCTTCAGCTTTTGTTCATGATGCTACTTGATTTGATGCTACTACTTGATGTCCTTGTCTACAAACAACTTGATCTCTTCGTGAGTAGGCAAGCTCACAGACAATTGATCGACTACATCCCCAAGCGTGCTTTGAACAGTGTCTTCATCTCCCCTCTCCTGGAAACCATTGTACCTATACTGTTGAGAGGCATATGAACATCTAAAATACCTAGAGACATAGAATCACTCATAGCAAGCAATCTGTCAGTCGAAAACAAAAATGAACATGAGAACTAACTTGCAACATACCTATGTAAATGATCATGAAGGTTGCCCAATTTTTTCCAGGAGGTCGAGAGACCAACTGCCAAGACTACTCAAGGCATAGTCTAGTCTGCTGGGAGACTAGATGACTGCTGGAACTACACAATGCATAGTCCAGTCTAGTTGCTGACTAATGGGATTGCACAATGCGCAATTCCAGCTGGGAAGGACTGCTAGCCTAGGGATAGGTTTGTGAAGTTTCTTCGGCCAAGCAGTCACTGTCCTCTAGAAATGTGCAAAACAATCCTGGAGGACAATGCTTGGGAGGAATATGAAAATCTAGAGAGGAAGGTGACCCTTCCTTCCATAGATTGTGCAATGTAGCCTTGGTGAAGGCAAAGTCTGAGCCAAGGTTGGCCTTACTCGTTGACGAGCAACTGAAAGAAACTAAGACAGTAAATGCATGCCGACACTAAGTGATAGCGTAAGTGATTGATAGTGCATGAAAGACATGAATGAAATATTTAGCAAACAGATCAACATGCATGTGGGTGAGGTAGTTCACCAGTTGGGAAAACGTCTATTCAAAATAGTTTCATGTGTGCGACAGTAGCGAGATAGCAATGAAAACTGAAACAGAGCTAGGAAAAGATAGTACATATGTAAACGATAGAAATAATTCAAAGAAATCAAGCAAAAAATACTCCCACAAGAGAAAACATAAAAAAGCGACAGAAATGTAGCACAAGGCATGGGAAGCGGGCCTACCCCAAAATGATTGAGTTGAATGTGTCGACTACTCCTAGATGTGATCTGGGATGTCAGAGCTGCAAGTTTGATGTGAGGAATGCACATTTCTAGCTCGGATTTGGGTTGGCTACTAAGGAGATTTGCGAAATTTCTAGGTAGAGCAGCTGACTGCTACCCAGGTTTGTGCAAATCCTGGGCTAAACAACCTCCTACTAGGAAAATTTGCACAAATTCTGTTGTGACGGTTGGCTAAGAAGATTGTGCAATCCTAGAGCCCAACAAGCTATCAGAGAGGATTTGAAATTCATGGAGGGAAGGCTAGTTTCCCTCCAAAAATCTGTAATTTTCAAGGAGAAGTTGCTCAGCTTGTAGCTGGACCAAGTGCGGGTGAACAACTTGTGAGGGGAATGGATCAAGTTGTGACCGACAGTTTTCCTTTGTGTAAGAAAGACACTGAAGCTTGTGAACTTGATGAAACAAGGCAAGCTACTATGAAGGTAGGAAGGGAGGCTCCAAAATGAGGCTAAGGAAAAATTTTGGAGGGTGGTTGTAGCTGCTACAATAGGTACATTGGTTTTTTTGTAATTTGGTTTAGCTGACATAGTATGCCTTGCCAAAAAAAGATCAAAATGGATAGAAAGATGGTAAATTACGAAGACTCTCCCTATGAATCAAATGAGTGTCGTGGTGTTGGGCACTCTTCTGATTTGGTAGACACGTTGAGAATTTTGAAGGAAGAAATATGGAGTTGTAAGGTAGATAATGACATGATCACACAAGAACAAGAGAAACAAGTAGAAGTTAATGTGATACTTCTTCAAATTTCGTCATAATTGCATCGACAAGGGCCACATCGGATAAGCCATGGATAGGAGGAAAGAAATAATGGGGCATATGGAAGTAATTCTCATGGTGGTTACAAGTCGGATAGAGATGACACAGTTAGAGATGGAATATTATTGGATACTCTGGATAGGAGAGGCGATGGGTACATGTATTATTCTAGTTTTGGTTCTGATAGGCATCATGATCTTCATGGTTATCATCCTTACAGGAGGAGTGATAGGGGATAGTTTCCAAATGAGCTTAAGAAAGAAAAGCCACCTACTTTTGATGGAGATGTGAAGAAGATGGTAGATCCAGAGGCTTGGATAATTGGGATGAAGTAGTTCTTTGAGTTGCATAATTACACAGATAATATGAAGGATAGAGTAGTTATCTTTAGCTTGAGAGGTAAAGAAGGCATTTGGTGGGAATATATGAATCAGGTTAGAGACATCAGGATCGATGACTTGAGTTGGCATGAGTTCAAGAGGATTTTCAAGAAGAAGTACTTGTCAGAGAGGTACTAGACGGTAAGGCCAAAGATTTTTATGAGATAAACATGGGATCAATGATAGATGAAGAGTACATGACTGAATTTCTAGAGCTATTTAGGTATGTGCCATATCTTAAGGATGAGAAGGCTAAAGTTCGGCACTTTCTCAGTGGATTACCATTAGAATTTAGAGATCGGATTGAGTATGATGAGCCTCTATTACTTGAGGAAGTTATTGGGAAATTGAGGCATTTCTATGAACAGCCAAAGAGTAAGAATGAATCTCAACAAGGATGGAAAGGAAAAGATAAAGGTAAAGGTAAATAGTGGTAGAAAATACCAAGGCCTTAGAATGTAGATGAGAGAAAATGTCCCACCGCAAAAGAGGTTCAATGCAACTAGACAGGGACATGGCTTGTAGCAGCAGCTTAGAGGTGAGGGTACTTGTTGGTTCGAGTGTTGTACATGTGAAAAGGAGCACCTTAAGAGAGATTTTCCATTGAATCAGGGTGGTAGGCCTCTTATATATAGTTCAACAGGCACAAATTGTTGGGGATGTTGGTCAGAGAATTCCTCATATTTATGTAGCATTGGATAACAAACATGATGATGATAAGGCATCTAGTAAAAGAGATGGGAATTAAGCTTTGTGATCATGTTATATCTATTTTGATTGACCCTGGATCTAATGATAGCTATGTTAGTCATGACTTGGTGGATAAGTGTGGTTTGATTAAGTAATTACATGCATAATATTTTTTAGTGCATTTGGCTATAGTTATAAAGAAGCGAGTTCATCATTGGATAAGAGAAGACTTGTGCATTTGATTTGAATTGTATGCCTATCGCAACATAGTTGAATGTATTACCATTGGGATGACACAATATGTTGTTGGGCATGGATTGGTTGTATATTCAATAACCAAGATAGATTTTTATGAAAAATCCATTTAGTGTGTTGTTGACAATGGGAAACCAACAGTGTTGTAGGGAAAGAGGAAAACCACATCTGTTAGGATGGTGACAGTTATGCAGTGAAAGCATAGTTGTAGGAAAGGGTGTGTGTGTTATTCACAGTGCACATTTCTAGTTACAAAGGTAAGCAAGTTGAGGATGCAGATGTTTTGAGAAGGTACCCAGCTCTACAACAGTTTCAGGATGTGTTTCCCAAGGAGATTTCAGTGTTACCACCTCACAGGGAAGTAGAATTTTCTATTGTGTTAGTGCCAAGGGCATCTCCATCATCAAAAGAACCTTACAAGATGAGCATACCTAAGTTGGTAGAGTTGAAGTTGCAATTGAAGGAGATTTTAGACAAGGGATACATTAGGCCAAGTGTATCACCATGGGGTGCATTGATATTGTTTTTGAAGAAGAAAGATGGTACTCTCAGATTGTGTATTGATTATAGGTAGTTGAAGAAAGTGACCATCAAGAATAGGTATTCATTACTGAGGATTGATGACTTGTTCGATCAGATGAAGGGAGAAACAATGTTCTATAAAATTGACTTGAGATCCAAATACCATCAGGTAGGCATCAAAGAAGATGACATTGACAAGATAACTTTTCAGACTAGGCATGGGCATTATGAGTTTGTTGTAGTTCCATTCAATTTGGTTAATTCTCTAGCCACTTTTATGTGCTTGATGAATAGTGTGTTGCGTCCGTATTTGGATACATTTTTTATGTTTTCATTGATGACATATTGATATATTCTAAAATTGAGGAAGAGCATGTTGAGCATTTAACAATAGTGTCAAGATTTTTGAGAGAGCATCAGTTGTATGCTAAGCTCAGCAAGGAAGTTTCTCTTAGACTGAGGTACATTAGTTGGGACATGTGGTATCCAAGGAGGGCATTCTAGTAGATCCATAAAAGGTAAAGGCCATCATGGAGTGGGTAGCTCCTAGGAATGTGGATGAGGTGAGATATTTCATGGGATTAACAGGTTATTACAAGAGGTCCATTAGGAACCTTTCACAGATCACTTATCCTATTAAATCATTGCAGAGGAAAGGTAAGTAGTTTAAATGGACAGAGGAGTGTGAGGTTAGTTTTGAGAAACTTAAGTAGTTGTTGACACATGCTCCAATGTTAATGATTCCAAATCGGTAAAAAAAGTTTGTAGTATGCATAGATGCTTGCAAGAGAGAACTTGGTGGGGTCCTTATGCAGGAAGGATAGGTGGTATGCTATGATTCATGAAAACTAAACAAGAATGAGTAGATCTACCTGACACATGATGTTGAGTTAACAACGATCATACATGAATTGAAGATGTGGAGGCACTATCTTCTTGGTAGGAGGATTGTGTTGATCAGTGATCACATTGGATTGCAGTACTTGTTTGAATAGTCAAATCTGAACTCCCGATAAGCTAGATGGTTAGCCATGATTAGTGAGTTTGACTTGAAGATTAGGTACATCAAAGGAAAGGAAAACAAGGTGGTAGATTTTCTTAGTATGTGGACATAGTTAATCCCTTAGTAGCTATGAGATCCTATGGGAAACACTTACAATATAGGATCTTCCATGCAGGTCAGCAAGATGTTAGATACATGGAGATTGTGCAAAGGTTGTAGCAGGGTATAGGTACAAGTAGAAGTATAGGTACATGTAGTGGTACAGGTATATGTATAGGTGTAAGTGCACATGACGTAGACTATTGTCTTATAATGGACATATTGGTTAGATTTAGAGATAGGATATATGTGCTAGACAACAGTGAGCTCAAGAAGGTGATCTTGAGGGAGTTTCCTATGAAACCTTATTCAGGTCACTTAGGCTACCAGAATAAATTGGATGTAGTGAAGAAACTTTTATTATTGGTCTAATATGAAGAAGTATGTATCAGAGTTTGTGGCTAGGTGTTTTGATTGTCTTCGTGTGAAGGCAGAGTGTAAGAATATAGGTGGACTACTACAACCGATTGTGATTCGTGAATGGAAATGGGAGGCCATTTGCATGGAATTTATCATAGGGTTGTCGAGGAAAATGAGACATCATGATTCCATCTTGGTTGTTGTGGATATGTTGTCAAAGATCGTACACTTCATTCCAATGATGTCTACATTCTTAGCTAGCAATGTATCAGAAGTATTCATTAGAGATGTTGTCAAGTTGCATGGCATTTTGAAGAATATTTTGTCAGACAAGGATGCAAAGTTCACTTCCAAGTTTTAGAGGGAGTTGTTTGTAGATTTGGGCATAGAGTTGGCCTTCAGTACAACTTATCATCCCCTGACATATGGACAAATAGAGGGGCTCAACATGATATTGGAGGACATGTTGAGGACCTATGTGATATATCTAGAGCGAAAGTGGAAAGAGTATCTTCCATTGGTAGAGTTCACTTATAACAATGGGTATTAGGAATCTTTAAAGATGAGTCTGTTGGAGGCATTATATGGGCAACGTTGCAATATTCCTATTAGTTGGAGTGATCCAATTAACAAGTTGTTGATTGGACCATACATGTTTATGGAAATGGAACATGAAATTCCAATTATGAAGAATAATATAAAGGTAGCACAAGATAGGTAGAAGAGCTATGCAGATTGGAACGGGTTGTTCAAGGAGTTCCAAGTTTGGGAACAAGTGTACTTGTGCATAAAACCAAAGAATATCTCCTCAGGGATTGGATCATGTGCCAAGCTGGCATCATGGTTTTGCGAACCCTTCAATATTATTTAGAGGATTGGGCCAGTAGGCTATCGACTTGCACTACCTACAATGGTGAAAGTATATAATGTTTTCCATGTGTCATTACTTAAGAAGTATGTTCATTATGTTAATCATGTGATTCATTGGTCTATATTGCAGGTGGAACCAGATGGAGAACTCCAGTGAGAGGCTCAATGTAAATTGTAGAAAAAGGTGCTCATGCTCTAGAATTGAGAAATCGAGTAGGTTGAAGTGCAGTGGAAGCACTTTGGGCCCGATGAAACTAGTTGGGAGATGTCAGAGCAAATGCGGGATATGTATCCTTAATTTTTTACCGGTTGAGGCAAAGAAGTTTTGGTATGGTGTTTTGGTATATGTCTTTGGTATATGTTTTGGTACATGTTTTGGTGAGGTTTTGGTATACATACATATGTATATGGATGTAAATACTTCCATGATCTATATTATAAAGCTCCAATAAGTGGTATGGGGTTCATGTCATTATGATGTTATGCTTGTTATGTTGTCATGTTGGTTTTGTTTTCAGGAGGTTTATCATTTTAAATACTGCATCGAGCTATGTTATAAAGCTCCATGGTTAGAACATTTGTTTTTAACAGTTTTGCTGACCTATAGGTGTGGTTGAACACTAAGGATGGTGTCCCCTAAGGAGGAGGGTTTTGTCATAGCCCTAGTAAAAGTTCCATGTAATAAAATTTATTAAATCATAAAATAATAACCACGGTTGATGGGACACTTATTCCAAGTTCAATGTCAGGCTAAACATCCTAGTGGGTGTTCATTTGGTTTATTATGGCTAAGGAAATTGGCAAAGGAAATAGCTAAGGATTTTTAAAGGCAAAACAACATTTCTGGCACATTTATTTATGAAAATAATGGAAATTAGGAGAAAAGGAAGGTGAAAGGTCATAGGATACATGTAAGGAGGATAAATCAAGCAAAATAATGGAAAATGAAGAAAATAGAGGCCTAATTGATAAAAAGGCTTTTGAGGATCAATTTTTAAACTTTCGTTAGTTCAGTTTTAGATCTCTCTCATTATTCTCTCTCTCTCTCTCTCTCTCTTGGACACTTAGAGTTTTCTTGGATCATTTTGGCATTGGATCAAGAAAGGGAAAGAAGGCAAGAGGAAGCAAATATCAAGCAAGGAAGAGCATGATCAAGTAGCTACAATAGTAATCTTTATAGGTATTGATTTGCATGTGTCTTTTCCTGGCTATATTTGGCATGCATGGTATTGCATGTGGTTGTTTTTCTATTATGGCATGTGTTTTCCCAAGTGAGACAGTGTTTCCAGCCTAGCCTTTCCATTTTTAGATAACCATGGTGTGATGGGGTTCTCATGTTTTGGTTGAGATGGATTTCTAGATGGATTCAAAGCTGAGTGAGGTGGATCTCCAAATGATATAACAAATGGCCTACTAACCCCTAAACTAGAATATGGGTTGTGGTAAATTCATATTTTTTGTTGCCTCAGTGGGCATAGGAATCCTTGATAGTGAATGGAAGGATATGAGGTAAATCCAAGAGGTGGTTTTATCTCTGTTGAGCCTAGTAATCCTAGGTTGGGATGTGCGGTAAAGCCTGGAGAGTGGGTCTCAGTTTAGGGCCTAGTGATCTGGTGTAGATTACGGTAAAGCCTGAGAGACTAGGAGATAGGAAAATGCCTCACGATGTAGGTGGATAAATCCGGTGGCATCCATGCTTGTTTGGCCTAGTGATGAGCTGGATATCATGCTAAATCATGTTATGAAATTTCTTAGTTTCGATTGATGAGGGTGAGGTGGTTTAGCCTCGGGATGCCTTGGTTGGTTCTCTTGGTTTGAGTCCCACATTCATGCATGGAATATGGCATGAGGGTGATTGGCTGAAGAGAAATTTGCCTTAGCCATTCTATGGTTGGGTGGAACATGGTAGTCCCATCCCAAGTTTGGATTTTGTATGATCAATATGAGGTTATTTATCCTTGTATTTCTATGAGTATTATACTTGTTTATATGTGGATCATATGGTTGTGATTTCATTGTTATTTTTGTTGCTATTATGTTGGTTGTGTGGTCTTTATGATAGTGGCTATGTATGGCTCTCTTCATGTTTTTCTTTGTAAGTCAATGGACAATGTATCTATGACTTAATAGATGATAATGCAACAAATTATATGAGGGAAAAATGGTTCTTAGCAATTCTCATATAAGTATGAGATCCCTACGATTAAATTTATTGTTTACACCTATAGATTACATGTTTGTGACATATTTGATGAAAACACTATCATTGCTAGTAGATGTTTGGTTAAGGGCTTGTTCAAGTATTTACTTTTTCATCATTGTTTCCCTTGTTATCTTATTGTTCTGCATTCAATTATGGGCAGTGGCCTCGGCTTTGGGCATGAAAAAGTGGCTCAAATCCCTTGGACACTGGAAAAACACTAAGAAAAAGAGTCCATCGGCGTTGGCATGCCTTGTCATGAGAGCATCCAGAGCCTCCCAGATGTTGTCAATCCTATAGCATGAGAGTGTTCAAAGGTTAAGTGGTTAGAAAATTTAGTGGTACTGAGGGGCTAGCTACTTGAGTGGTTGGGATGGTTCCTAGGAGTCTGGTATCTGATGTGGAAGGTTTGTATGTTGTGTTTTCATCAATTTCACTTCATTAAGGTCACATAGGAGGTTGAATCTAATCATAGTAGCCTCTTCTCACATTATTACCCTGGTTGGCTGATTACTTAGATAGATGTGGGAGGAGGGTGTTACATTTCCACCATGGTAAGATTGGTCATGGAGGCCATCAAATGAAGATAACCATCCAAATGATATGCATCTTCCTCAAAGAACAATGACTGAAATTTCAAATCAAAACCTTGGCACAATATGGATCTGTCCCATTTTAGGACTATAGGGATTTTTATTTTTTTTGCCAACAAGTTAGCATTGAAGATAGGGCTAAATCAGCTCAGTTTTATATGCATAACATGATCCTCACAAATATGAACTTTTAGGACCCTAATTTAAGGTTGGGAGATGCAAAGTTAATAGCCCTAGCCTCTTAGCTTGTCCATAAGGAAGAAAGGGTTGAGGAAGTCAAGAAGGTCATGGACAAGGAAGAAATTTAGGCTCTATACATCAAAGCATAATTAACAAGTTCCAAGCCTATCATAAGAAATAATAGCCTCATCTCTATAGACCCTCAATTAGCCTTTTTATACCTAGAGAAACAAGAGCAATCCATCCTCCAATTTGAAGACATTTTTAGGTGGCATGCTCTACCCCATCGTCTACAAATTAGCGAATATCACTATCCTAAGAGGTTGAGGAATTATATAGAAAGGACCCCAATCTATAAGATAATTTTTCAAAGGTTTAATATCAACTGGATATGGTTAAATCTTAGTCCTCCATTGTTATTGGGATTACGAGAAAGAAGAGATCAGGAAAAGGAACAAAGGGAGTGGGCAGCAAGAGAGGCAAATGGAACTTTTTATCCACAAGAAGCCACACCATATGGGGTTCCTTGGGATGTCAAAGAGACTGCTAGGGCCATGCATTAGCTACAAATAAGTGAGTAAGTTTTTGAGAGGGTGAGAAACACCTTCAACATGGGGGTGATTATTATGGTGTGTTTGTTTCTATCGAGTACCAAAGAAACCTTCCTTGGAGTTAGTTGTTACCTACAAGGAGTAAACAAGAAGTTGGTTGTTGTTAGTGGAAAAATATGGATAAAAAAAACATTGAAAATAGTGGAAACACTGCATTAACAAACATAAACTACAACTATACTAAATAATAAATAAGCAAACTTAATGAAGCAAAACAAATCAACAAAGGTTAGGAATGGGATCCTCTTTATTGGATGTTGAAAGTAGAAGGGTTACAATAGATGAATTGAAAACACTTGGAGATAATTGTTTGAGAAATGGTGCTAAAAAAACATCAAGAAGGAATATCCTTTCTCAGTCTCTTTGCAACCTTTCTCTCTCTCTCTCTCAAATATGTATAAAAGATACTCTCAATGGTGGAATACTCTTCTCAATGGAAATCTTAATTGCTAGGGATAAATTTTTGCAACATCACAATTCTCTAATTGTTCTTGTTTTTATCTCTACATGAACTTGAATTTATAGAGTTTCTATGACACTCCTCTCCTCCTTGGCTCATTAATGTGGTGGTTCACCTCATCAATGAGATTAGAGCTACCATCTCCTTTCCTTTAAGACTTCTTGGGGATCAACGATCAAATTTTTCAGTGGATCATGTCAAGGTTTGGAGTGTTACTCAAGCAAGTTCACGACCCAAGGTGCTGACTGGATATTTTGTGATCGTGTTACTATCAAAGAAGTAACTACAAGAATATTAATCTAGGGTAATGGTGCACCTGTGCAATTCAATTTTTTAAATTAAACCTTACAAAAGATTTTAATTTTTGGTCTTCATGGTGCTTCCAACTCAAAATGTAATATATGTATGTGTTGATCACTGCCTTTGAGTGTCTTCCAGTGCATAAAATGAGTGTACAATTTTCATATGGTAACATCTTCCCCCAGATGCATGAGATTAAGAGAAAGTGTATAGCCAAAATACATCATATTTTTGTTGATCTCACTAAGAGTCTTGCTAAATTCTTGAGAGATAGAGATACTTACTATAGAGATGATTAGGGAAAATCCTTGACTGAGAAATAAACAAAATCATACTCGAAATAAATATTGATATGAAAGTATGTATACGAGGTGGGAATATCCCATGCTCATTATGATGACTATGACTAAGTATTACAATCACATAGGAAATTGTCTTGTCAAGTCAGCGTTGATGTGGCTAACATGCTGATGGTTGATGACAATAATTGCTTATGCCCTCATGGGAATCTATAATAAATAGACTGAACTAAGTTCCCCCATGCATCAAAGATGACTAAATTTTGAATGAGGTTCTCATGGATGCATGGGTCTTTGACTCTGGGTACCTCGCATGCATCAAAATGTATGCATTGTTGAATGAGCTATTAGGGGATGCATTGGTCTTTGACTAAATGAGAGATCTACAATGGTTACAAAGTATGATACTACTTTGAAATGGAAATATATGTTGGAGTAAAATTTTAGGGAGACCGATGACATCAATGGGAAATAGTGATTCCCACTATGCCACCCGGGGTTGTCCCTTAAGGGGGGGATCAACCAAGCTACTGCTTCAATCTTGGAAGATGAGTGTTGAAGTCAATAGGAAAGAATTGATAACCACCTGAGAAAACTGATCTGGGAAATCATTATGAAGGAATAAAGATGGTTGTAACATGATGGGTCATAAAGGAATGATAAAAAGAGCTTAAAACATGGGTTGATATGGAAAACTACCTATGGTTGGAGCTGTAATGCATGTGGAAACAATCAAAATAATTATTTATAGGTGAAATTCCCTTAGAGTCAATACAACATTGACAATGGGTATAAGTATGTTCATATTGTCATAGTAAGTAACGAATGATTATGGGTCATGGTGTGGTGAGGAAGGCAAGCTTAAACCAAGGGTGACTAGGGACTGTCATCAGGTAAATGACACCAAAAATATGGGTGTGAATCATTTTCCTAAACAAAAAAATGTACACTTTCCAAAAGAATGTAAAATTTTTCTGGGATGTACAAACACAGAGACGAATTCCCCAAGAAAACGGTGGCCTATGTAATGATGCAAGCGGGTTTTTTGCTAAGGGAAAGTACCCCATTGGTTGGTCTTAGTATGAGGTTGATGAGTTGGATGAAGTGTTGTAGATGGGTTATGTCATATGGAGGGGTGATACACTAAATGTAGAATGTTGGTGCACATTCAATTCAATACGATAAAGAATAAATACGGCAGCCTAGGAGTAGGGTTGGTAGGCAATGCGGAAAGAGACAACAATGCACTTGATATTTAAGACATGTGTGTGAGATGTCTCCCAGGCTTGGGGGAATGGTCATGGATCCCAATAGTGTGACGTAAACTATGAAACAAGGTGACCAATACAAGAAATGATTTATCGAGTGACGCGGATGTTTACCATGTGCAGGTGGAAGGTGGTGGTAAATGTGGTCAAGATGATCGACCTTATTGTTTATTTCATAGAAATGATGTCAGGATATGCAAATATTTGAAGGAATATTATCATTCTAAGTGGAAAATAGTACCTTAACTATCGATTGCACCGGGGGACTGATTATGTTGAGAAACTGTGACGAGCTTGTAATTTTAACAACCAATAGCCCAAGTGAAAATATATTGATGAAAACATGTATAAAGTGACATGTGCTAATCAAAATGATAAAAAACACATCGAAAGACACACCTGATGGGTACTCTAAAAAATTAGTTGGGGCCGAAAATGATTTTGTTGCTAGAATGAAATCGAGGGGATGATGTCGGAGATGATGAAATCTTGATCCCAACACCACTGACAGTTTTGCGAAAGGAGCTTCCAAACTCCTATGTTTCCTTCTGGAAAAAATCGTTGAGGATCAATATGTAAGGGTATAGGGCCCATATGCCACCTCATTTGTACTTATTGATGTGTATTGCAAAGCATAGTCCACGAGTTATATCTTTTGTAGTGGTCAACCAGAGCACTTGTGTAGCACGCGAGGAGAGCCAGCTAGAAGGTCATAACCTTACCTTTGTGATTTTGGTAGGCTATGCTAGATAGGTCATATAATATGTCTTTTGTTATCTCAGTTTAGCTTTATAGTATAAGGATTAACAATTTTAAATTTTTGTTCAAAATGTGGGTGTGTTGACAGTTGGATTGTTAATGGCTATTTTAATATATCGAAGAAAGGCACTGATAGTCAGATTATCAGCAAAAATTCAATAAAAACAACACACTAAAGGCACTGACAGTTGGATTGTCAATGCATATTTAAAATTTAATTCTTTTATGTCAAGATAAAAGTGTTGACGGATCATGCATCAACAAAGGAGCGGGTACCAAAACAAGCGAGCAATGGATAAACAAATGATGACATGTCATTTCATGATTTAACAATGGAATATTTCTGCCAGCAGAGGGTAATCAACATGGTAAATTAGTGGTGTAATTAACCATTTTTATGTATGATTGATTTACTGTCACGTTTAATATCAATTGTTTTTAGATGGTGGAAGTTATAATGTACAGGGTTAAGAGTCATGAAGGTTTAATCCATTATATTGTGTTATTCACCAAGTTTGACATTTCAACATAATGATACAAACTCAACAGTCAAAGGGAAAATGTTCCAAAGCATGGTTTGTTTTCACTTAACAAAACTTTGTTTTTTACACTGTTTTTTCCAGTAAAAGATAGTAACTTCAGACATGGTTTCCGAACAAATGGGAATGTATTTTTGAAAACCAAATGATGTTTTTTTCAGGTCACGTTCCATTAACAAAATCCCCTCTCATATTTCTCACAACTATCACAATTTTGGATGTTTGAATGTATCTTTGAAGCCTATTATTCAGGATTTTGCTAGAAAAATCTCATGGACAACTTTTGATGAGCCACCTCGTCAATTTGACCTGGGAATAAAAACAACAGGTGGAAAAACAATTGTCAATAGAATATGAACAATCAAGGATTAATTGGAAATAAGTTACATGTGGCAAATCTTTTCAAGGCCAAAATATCAGTCAATAATCGAATTGACTCTAGATTTGAGACTCCAATTCTAAATATTTTACAATTGTTTAAAGATTATTTATATCTTTAGTTCCATTGATATGTTTAGTTCTATGTTTGTGTGTGAAGAAAAGTAAGTAAATTAAAAATGGGTCATTATCATAGGATAATAGTTGAAGCATATCCTAGGCTCAAATAAGCACCACATATTTAGGCATCAACTGAGCATATTTTTGGATACAGATGACAAATATTTTTTGGCACAAAATCAATAGGATGATTTTATCTATAATTGGCAAGACTAAACCTCGATTTTCATGAATATATCCATGGCCTGTTCTAGTCAACATTTCCAAATTTCATGGTGGAAATTATGTCCAAGCCAGACAATCCTCCAGCAAATTCAACTATTTGAGGTCCTTTGCAGTGATATTTCAGCCAGCAAATTTACGAACAACATCAGCAGTCAATGATAGATCAAATTACGGATTTAAGGCACATAATTGCAAATTAAAATATCTTGGAGAGGAGAGCAGGACACTTTGAAACTAGTGAAAAAATCCATATTTCTAGGAAAAAGGCCAACAAATCAAACAATTCGAGAACTCGAATCTAGATTATTTTGAAACAAATTTGATTTTCCTTTATTTTAATTTATACCTAAGATATATATATTTTTATATATATTATCAACATTTGTTATTTAATTTTTATTGGCTAAATTCAAGAACAATGAGATAGGTCATGGTAATTTTCCTACTTAAACAATGTTTTTGTAAGTAACAGAGCTTGGGAAGCTTTCGAATAACAATTATTGTGTGTTTAGCTTTGATATCAATATAATTTGTTATCAACAAGTTTACATGTGTAAATTTTCTAAGATTCATGTGTGGGTGGTTTTCTGTCTGTGTTTTTACTGTGTTTTTCTCTTCTAAGCCATAAATTTGATCAATAAGTATTCAATTCTTGGAAAAAAGTGATTGAATTCAAATTCCTTTTGAAAGTTTAGATTTATAATTTCCAAATTACTTCTACGTTGTTCAGCTTAAATATCATTAGCAAAATTATCGCTCTATTTTTTGATATTTATTTTCTACCTTCTCCTATCATACCTAATTAATTAATTGTCTAAAAAATGATAAGCTATCTTGCCTTTGTTAAATTGTTTATGTATCATGTGTTTAGCACCATTTACACCAGACTCCATGCTTAATGGTCCTTGTTCTTTTCTTTCCCAACCAATCTCATCTCATCAAGTAAATTTATCTAATGCACTTATAAACCTATTGCTAAAGTGACAATGAGTAGTAGAGTTTTAAGGAGAGATCCCTCTCTAGATTGAATTGCCAACTTTTAATCTAAAGTAGTTAGAGGTTACCTTAGTTTTTTCCCTCTACAACCAAGTTTTTTTCTAAGTGATAATAGCCTATATGGGCCTTTTTAAGGGAAAAAGATAAAATCCACCCGAGCTACTAGGAAAAAGTCATTCGAGGGTGGGCGGGTAATGATAGAACAATCGTGCGATGCACGTGACTGTGGGTGAGATTGGGATTGGGACAACATTTGTATAGTAGTGGGTATACATCACCCAACAGGAACACCATTGGCTAGATGGGAGTTGTTGAAGTTGGTTCAAAACCATATGTTGAGATCGCAGGAGGACTTCCTACATTTTGTGATTGAGAGATGGAAGCGGAACCAATAGGAATTTAACATTTGGGGTCGTGATGTGACATTCACGACTAAGGTTGATGTTTATTTCATGGCTAGACTAGTGCCTTGAGGTGATGTGCTACCATTAGTGCTCCCTCCTGTTTGGGTTGAATTGACAGCATGAGTTGAGCTGCACTGTGAAGCCGATCCATTCTAGGAGGGGTGTATCTACATCGATGTTATTTTGGATGTAGTTGAGCGAGTGATGTCAGCTATGACTGTGTAGCTACTAGCGTTAGCATCTACTAGGGTCAATGACTCTGCATTAGATTTCAAGGCCACAACTTGCAGTCCTCCAGAGACTTCAAGGTGCATCTTGTATGATTGGATAGGCTTCCTTGATAGGAGGATGATAACACAGTTGACATAGGTTCACAACAGCAAGGTGAGGAGCTTCAATTATGTCAGCATGATATGCAACCTTTTATATGAGAGGGTTGTAATGTTGCACCTAGTGCTGGCAGTGCTGATCGAGCCACCGAGAGATTTTTGAATCTGATGATGGGCACCTATGATGCCCTAGGTAGGTGGAGGTGAGGTAGGGTAGTATTTTACACCCACGATTGAGGGTTGGTGGTTTTCCAACCCTTAGGTTATTCTTGAGTTTCCCTATGTTGGCATGGATTTTTGTGGAGATCCAAAGGTCGAATTTCCCCCATTTTATGCTTGGGGCCCAACAAGTATGTGATTTTTCTTTCTTCATTATTATGGTTTACTTGTATTTATGATATATGTGAATACTAATACTATGTATGTTTTATTGCAGATGTGGAACCAACTAGAAATTCGTTGACTAGATTCGTAGGTAATGATCCTCAACATCAAGTTTGAACGGGCACAGATGGTGGGCCATGATGGCAGAGAGATGACAGGGTGGAGGAGGACCCTAAAAGATTGGCTCAGCATCACATCTAGAGATAGGTGGTCCCTCTCAGGAGGGATAGATTTCATTTCTTTTCACTGAGGTGGAGAGACTATGGGAGCATGTTGAAGATTTCGAGGTGCGCATAGGGGTGTCAAGGATGTATGGGATTGTACGTCATCCCTACTCTACGGGATGCCTAAGGTTGGATGAGGACATGATGGAGCAGATGATGGCTCAGGATAGAGAAAGGCACCTTGTCCTTCATCGACTTCAGTGGTAGTGTCGGTTGCTTGACGTATTTTGGTTCCAGCACCAGATGAGGCAGGAGGACCTTGTGCAGGGATGCAGGTGGTGATGGCAGTTTTGTGGCCCAACCCTAGATTTATTTTTGTCTTTACTAGGGTAAGCACCCATTATGAGGATTCCCCCCTTTTTTATGGCTCATTTTTTCTAGGATTTCCCAATGGATGTATCTTTGTACATATATATTTTGACGACGATATACACATGAGTTGATTTTTTGGGCTCTCATAATATATTTTTTCATTTATTTGATGGATATGCTCTTTATGATTTATGTGTCTTGATGATGAGGTATATGTGATACATCCCAGTCTAGGATTTGATTAACTATGTAGTCAAGTACATGATTTTAATTTCTTGGTATATGTGAAAATTTGATATGATCAAAACCATGAGCTAACCTTTGTTCATGCAGACATTTCCAAAAAAGGAAAGGGTAACATACCTTGAAGGTTATTTTCAACTGAGATACAACAAGTTGGAAGTCAAGGAACACATCCAGGTGAATGATACCTAGGTGGGAGGCATCGTCTAAGAGGCCTATGACTGCATCGTATTCGACTTGATTATTGGTGGATGACTAGATGCAAAGCCCATTTTGGTTCAAGGGTGTCACATCAGGAGAGTATATGGATAAAAATGTTGCAATGAGGTTTTTCAACCATCGAGAAGATCCATCAGTGAACTCGCGATGATAAGATAGTGAATTCTCCATCTATGGCACATGGTGAGAGCATGATTTTAATGTACATCTGTGATGAGATGATAATCATAAAAATAAGTCATGGTGCATACATTTACAATCTAGGGATGTTTAGAGTATTATGGATAGAAATTTGTGAGGTGGATCCCATTGACGAGGTCTTTGAGGAAAGTCCCATTAGGCTCTACTAAAATGTATGACCCCTTTAGGTGGAAATATTTAACATTGTATGGTCCCTTCCATAATGTTTCGAACCTACATGGTCCTAAAGATTCTTTAGCAAAATTGTAGCAAAGGAATATATCTCATTATGTGAATGAAAGAGGAGAGACATTGTGATCAAAGGATGCTTTAGTCCTCTTTTTATAGGCTTCATTATGTTGAAGATATTCTTGCTGACTATCATCGATGTGTTCCAACTGGACTAGTCATTTCTCTAAAGGTGAGGTATCTTGTAGGAGTTTGATGGGATGAATGTAAGGTAGGGCTGTCATACTCAATGGGGAGCAGAGATTCAACCCCACATACTGAATGGAAAGCTGTGAACCCTTCGGACACTTTGACTATTGTGCAGTACACCAATAAGGCTGAGAAAACCATGTGATGAAAATTTGTTTTTTGGTTGTTCACCATACGTTGCAACATTGTTTTGAGGACTTTGTTGACAACTTCTACTTGGTCATTAGACTAGGGATAGTATGGGGAAGAAAAATCATGGGAAAAATTGGGAGATCAATTCATTGGGAACACCCAACCATTTGATGACATGGTTAAATAAAAAACGTGCAATGGTTTCCATAGTGTTATTATATGTGGACATGGCTTCTGCCCATTTTGTAAAGTAGTTGATGACAACCACAATGTACTTATGGCCGCCTTGAGAATGAGGGTTGCAGCTCATGAAGATTATGCTTCATTTACAAAAGGGTCCTATGATGATAAATGGGTGAAGGGGAACTGGTGGATCTCACACGTTGTGAGCATATCCCTGAAAACATTCACATCTTTTGAATGATTCAATATAGTCACAAAAAAAAGTACGACACAAATAACTGGCACGAAATATTTTTTGGGAAGTGGCCATCCGTGATAGGTGGCCACCACAGGATCCTTTATGGCAATCATTTAAGACCTATTCAAATTACTCAAAGGAAATACATAAATAAAGAATGGTCTCAATGCCATGATGATAGAGGACATTCCCCATAAGAATGTAACGGGGGGCTTGGTGGCATATGTGCCTGTGATCATTGCAAGTGTGTTGAGGGTTGAAATTTTGAGTTTGAAGAAAGATAAGGATGTTTCCATACTAGCGGTCATCTGTAGATATGATGAACACATGTTCCTTAGGGAAAGACTCATTGATAAGAGACCCTTGGGATTTTGTGGGGAGATCTCCTATGAATTTTCCAAGCATAAGGGATTTTTTTATTTCAGGGGAAGCAAACTATAAGTCATATTATTGTAAAATAATTACCCATCAAGCATACTTATGGTTCATCATACGATGAGTGAGAAAATACGTCTTGGGGTTGATATTTTCTATTATGGTAGTGGTCTGCAAGATGATCTATTATCGAAGCTTCTACATTGAATGTACAAGGGATGGGGCTATTTTTTTGTTGGCTCGTACTTTAAAGAAATCTCAAAGAGGTTCTTGGTTTTGTAATATATGACATTCTCTCTATTACTTGTTCCTTCTTGGACTATAAACCCCACAATGACTACCTCAAACGATCATAAGTAAAGGATAAAATACTTAGTATGGTCAAGAGGGCTAATTAGTGGTTCTTGAGATAATGTATCTTTCAAGGCCTCGAATTATTTTTGGGCTCATTCATCCCAATGGAAGGGAACATCTTGACTAAGAAGGCATAAGAAACCATGCACACAAGTGGCATAACCAGGGATAAAGAGGTGTAAGAAATTGGCTTTACCCTGTAGGCTTTGTAACTGATTCAAAATGTTTGGAGGTGGGATTTCCCAAATGGATTGGATCTTTAGAGGGTTGTCTCTAATGCCTTGCCAGGAAACAACGAATCCCAATAGTCTCCTGAAATTGAAACAAAATACACACTTGAGAGGGTTCAAGCATAGGTTATATTACTGACACCTTTTAAAAACCAAGCAGAGACATTCCAAATGGTCTGAGTAATTTTTGGATCACATTGTAAGGTTGTCCAAATAAGCTAGAGTAAAATGAGGGAAGTCATGAAAGATATAGTTCATGTCCCACTGAAAGGTGGCACCAACATGTTTAAGGCTGAAGGGCATTACTTGATAGGTAAATGTGCTCCATGGGGTAGTAAAGGATGTTTTATACTGATCAGCATGTTGTATCTGAATCTTGTTATATCCTGAGAATCCATCCATGAATGATAAGGCATAATGACAAACACATGCATCAATTAATTGATCAATGAAGGGTGTAGGATATTTGTCTTTTGGAAATTCCTTGCTCAGTTCTCTAAAGTTAGTAAAAATTGAATGGTGCCCTATTTCTTCATGATGGGTAGAGGGTTAGAAACCCAAGATGTGTAAACGATCAGGTAGATGAAACCATCCTTATGAAGCTTATTGATTTATTGTTTAATTTCTTCTACTTTAGAGGTGATGGAGATGATGCTTCTTTTCCCTAATAGGGAAGGCATCGTGCCATGTGTCGATGTGGTGCTCCACAATTATAGGACTAATTCCTGGAATTTTCAAGTAGGGCCATGCGGATATATCTTTGTATTTTTCGACTATGTTGGGCTTGGTCGAAACATCTAACTTGATCATAGGTGATATATTAGACATATTCCCTTTCTCAAATGCATCTGGTGTTAGGATGGGCTTTTTAAACCAATCTACCTATCCTGGTGGTAGGAATTCCTTTGTCTCTATTGTGCAAATGTTCTAGCTTGGTGCATCAATAAGCGAGAATGCTTTGTCTGGTAAAAATAAATAATGATGATGCACGTCATCCCAAGGAAATTCTAGTTCTGTCATGGCCCCTAGAATATCTTCATCTGAGTGAAAAATATGGTCTAATTGTGATATAGGTTGTGTGAGGTCATGAGGATGGGATTGGGACCTATTAGTGCTAGTTGAAAAAAAAGAGAATGATTTGATGGTTGTTGCCATAGAACCCTGTGATGTTGACAATGTGCATATTGAATGGGTTTGCACAGTCGGGGGTGGTACAAAATTCACGTTAGGAAAATTGGTCTTAACACCAAAAAATGATGATAAAAAAACACGAATCAGGGTTCCCATGGTCAAGGAAATGAATCACATGTTGTTAGGCCCCTACACTAGCAAATGGATCAATTTACTTCACCAACATAGGGCTCCAATTTGTATGCCATAGTAGACCTCTCCGGTCTACTACTAGTGTAACCCCTTATTGTTATTAGTACAACCCACTTATTATATTGATATACCCATGTAGTGCCCATATTGTTACTGTCGTGCCCCATAGAAGCCCACTATTGTTATTATTGTGCACTTACATTATTAATGTTATGTAGGCTCTGATTATGTTATGACCCCTTAGACTCCTATATATAGAGAGGAGGTATTTTCATTTGAATCATCCAAGAATTGTTCATTTATGTAATGTAAAGAAGGTTGCCCCGTCGAAGAGGCTGAATTATAAGGCGTTGATCTATCTTTTCTATCTTTTCTTGAGCTGGTTTCATAACATTTGGTATCAAAGCTTTGGATTCTAGGGTTTCGCTGCTCCAAACAGGTCATCATGTAATTTTCGCAATAACTTTTTTTCTGTGACATTGCAGAAGCTAAAAACAAAACCCATTTGAGAAGACATCGTGGTGAATATGAGGTCCGAATTTCAGAGTTTTTTGCACTATATGTTTGGAGATATGATTTGAGGAAGTTGGTCCTTTTGAAAAATCCTAAATTACATTCAAAACAGGTGACCTGGGGAAAATCGTCATAACGTTCTCCCTGAGCATCAGATTGAAATTTCATAAAAAGGTACAGAAAGAGAACAGACTGTAGTTTCTTGTATATATTTTGCAGAGCCAAAGGACAAAACAGGGACACGTGGCACGTCGTACAAGTTCGCTCTACTGAATTAGTCTATAATCAGGTCACTGTGGGAGAATTGGCATAGCTCTTCATTGGAGAATCCAATTGGTGTCAGACTGGTGCCATTGGCAAGAGGACGCAGAGAAATACTACAGGTCATAGTTTTAGAACTTAAAGATCTGAAAGTACAGAGTTACAGTCATTTCAACATCGAGCTCCTAAAACCAAGAAAAAGCAAGATGAAGAAGTTTGATGGCAAGGATCCGGTAAATTGGATAGGTCAGATGGAGCAATATTTTGATCTACATGGTGTACCACTGTTACAAAAGGTATGTATTTTATCTTCATATTTAGAACCAGATAAATTTTTATGGTATAAAGGGCTTTGTTCTCGTAAAAAACTTGTTACGTGGCCAATTTTCACGGAGGAAATGTTAGCACATTATGAGGATAAAAAGAGCAACACCTTCTTTAGAGCAACACCACAACAATTGGAAATAGTAAAAGGGCTTTGTTACATATTGGAAAGTAAAATTATGGCAGCAAGGAAGTCTACCCATCACAACTATAAAGATGGAAGTGTTGTTTCTCCTAGCCTTCCACAACCTACAAGGGTTGCACCACAACAATTGGAAGAAAAAAGAGAAAAAGGGCTTTGCTACAATTGTGATAGAAAATGTACTAAAGGTCATAAGTGTGCTGAGAAGAAATTATTTTACATAGATTATGAAGATGAGGAAGAAAATGATCAATAAACATCAAAAGAAGAGGGTATATGGTAGGACCCCACCTCTCAAACTATCAAGATAGAAGGACATATCAAGAAGAAAAAGGTTCAAGCAATGAAAGATCACATCGAGCATCAGCAACAAGTTCTCCAACTTTTAAAGGATAATGCCACTTCGGTGAAAAATCAAACGAAACAACACGTAGATCAACATCATAGTGAAAAATGTCTTGATGTAGGTGATTGGGTATTTTTACTACTACATCTCAAGCAAGCTATTTATGAGAAGGAAATGTTGGCAATACTACATGCACTTAGAAAATGGCGACCTTACCGAATGGGTAGACTCTTCAAGGATGAGGATGTGGAAGCATTGTTTTGTGCTATTTCTATTATCCAACTAGATTGGATAAATGAAGCAAAGGATGAATGGAAGAAGGAATACGAAGTATGGCCACTTATTCAAAAGTTGCAAAAGATCCCAATTCAAACAATATTGCCAGAAATTGAAGAGGAAGGAAAAACCATATTGGAACCTGGAGCAGTCACAGAAAGAAGAACTCAACAACTATGAAATCGATCAATTTCAGAATATCTCATCAAGTGGAATAATTTACCCACTGAAGATTCCACATGGGAGGACAATAATTTTATACAGAAGCATCAAGAACTACTCAAGTGTTGAGGATAACACTTTTTGAAGGAGAGGGGCATGTTAGGCCCCTATACTACTAGTGTAAACCCCTTATGTTATTAGTCAACCCACTTAATTAATTGACGTACCATGTGTGCCCATATTGTTACTGTTGTGCCCATAAGAACCAACTATTGTTATTATTGTGCCCTTACATTATTACTGTTATGTAAGGCTCCGATTATGCTAAGACCCGTAGATTCCTAAATATAGAGAGGAGTCTTTTAATTTGAATCATCCAAGAATGTCATTTATGTAATGTAAAGGAGGTTTCCCCCTCGAAGAGGCTAAATTATAAGGCATTGATCTATATTTTCTATCTTTTCTTGAGCTGGTTTCATAACACATGTGGTGTTATGTGTCGCCAACACCAGGTGGTGGGATAATTTCTATGATGGGGGCTTGATGTTTGTTGGGAGAAGGTTCCTACGATAATTTTGGTGTCCTAGGAGCCAAGAAATATTCCTCTATGGGAGGATAGTATTCTCGGTTTTTTTTAACTTAGTGGTGATGTATTCTAAGTTTTCCAAACATTTGTAACATAGGACATGTCTCCAAACTATGAAAGTTGTTGGTATAGACATTGCATGGGTGTACTAGATGTAGGATCTATGCTAATGTAATAAATGGTGTGTGTATCAACATTTATCATATTGTGTGATGACGATGCATGGTTGATGTCATGAGGTGGGGCATTTAAGGGTGTGGGCTAGCTCTGGATCTTAGTAGCAATGATGGGGGAAGGATTTGTGCCCCCAATGTTAGTTTGATGTAGGACTACTCATGTTGCTTGAAATTGTAGGAGGTACTAGCGATTCTTCATATGATGAACTTGGGAGCAAAGGTGACAATGATTTCATGAGTTTCTATATTGGTTTGAGCAGGGTGGTTAGGGAATATGGAACAATAAGAGAAAGGAATCTTTGATCTTGCTCAATTCTTAGCATTGATTGATCAAGTGGCCAATTCTATTGGACAAGGCATAGGAGTGGGAAGGTTTTGGAAATAATGCCTTAGGCAGACTTGCAATTCTTCTATATACTGACCTCGGGTGAGAGGTAGAATGGAAATGGGTGCATGGAAGAAATAGGCGTGATGCTTATTTCTCTAATACACAACAAATGGTTTTGTATCCATCATCTGCTACTAGTGCGATTAGAATTGATGGTGTCATAGTATCGGTTTGAGCGAGGGATCCCAATGCATCTTGATAATGAGGTATTTCAGGACAGTTATGAGTGTAATTTCCATACTTTGTGCCTATAATTCCTTGTTATGTGTTGGTGTGGCCCTCTCTCCTGAAGGTACAGGTGGGGCTACTAATGTTTTTTGGGCATGAAGAAGTGCTTTTAACTCCTCTAACTCAGGGCACAAGTTGGTAGGGTTCTCTAGTGCTTCACATAATGCACAAGGTGGTGGTACCGTGGATGAGGAAGTGGTTGAGGATTCCACCTTTTTCATTATGCTTGTCCCTCTTATTGGCACCTACTGGTGTCGATGCAGGTGTACTTTGTTTTGGGTGGCTTCATAAGGAGTGGCTATACAAATGATGAATGTTCGCTAACATGGATAGTTAAGTCAAACACCATGTAGGTATCGTGAAAGCCCTATTTCGCAACATTAGTGTTGCCATGACATGATGCAAGACAAAACCAGGTGGGGATATAGGAAAGGTGTTTGAGTGATGGCATAAGGTAGGAATTTTGAGTCAGGAATCACATCATTTGGGGTGTCTGGAACTAGTTACTAGGGCTGAGGCGTGTTTGATGCACTCATCATACACACTGGGGTTGTAGGGGCAACCCAGGTTAAAGGAGGATCACCAAGGTATGTGCCGAGGAGCGTTGATGGCTTGAACAACCCTAGACATGATTCTATAAAAGTTGTGATCAAATTAGTATGAGATGTTATGTAGGGCAATACACCATCAGGAGTGGTGGACATATTTTTATTGTAGTACATGAATTGATCAATCATAATGATTTTCTCCTCATGGGGAACATCATGATATGAAATACTGAAGATGATACAACAAACATCACATATATGTAGCTATGGCCAAGAAGCATATTGTAATCCCACTAGGAATCCAAGATTTTTATATATATGAGAAAAAATCTTGCTGGTAAGCTCTACCAGAACATCCTAGAAAAGGCCTATAGGGGCCGAGGGGTGCCCGTTGTATGCTTTGAGAATGACGGGTGATGATTGGAGCTTAGGAGATCCTAGTTTCTACCAAACTATTTTGGACATGATATATGTGGATGCTCCCTCATGAACGATTCAATGATGGATGTTCATGCTCTGAATGGTGACTAGAATCTGGGAGCTGACTATCGATGGAAGGTGTAGAGTAGAATTATACAACTTGTTGATGGTGTTGGACCTACCAACATTCAAGGGATCTCTCCGGTATGAAGTGCCAAGTAGACCTCACACCGTTTGGTGTAGGAGTCTCATCTGGTATGATGGCCTGATTACCATTATCTTAAATATTTTCCTTAGCTCTTGCTTTTTAGCACATGAGAGTGGTTTAATTTGTATTTGAATAAGGAGGTTCACATGCGTAGGGAGTGATTAGTGTTGCTTGTGTCAGATTTATTTCACTGTAGAGGGAAAGGGTGGAAGTGAGTCTCAGGTTGAAAGTGAATAGTCCCAACTCTACTAGAGACACACAACACAATAGGACATGAGAAACTTCTGGCAAACTAGTCCACATGGATGTGGTAGCCACAAACATATGGTGAATAGATAGCATGTACAAAACCTAGCGGAATAGTCCACACAAGTGCGATGGGCATTATAACAATTTTACAAAAATGAATATGTCGATTGTCTGGCAGGAGAGCCCACATGGGCAAGACAAAATTAACAACTTATACAACACATTTCCAATAGCATATGTACTAAAACAACCAAAATAGTTCAACTGTATTAATACAGGTTAAAGAAACATGCATTACAAGCATCCAAAGAGTAGTCTTACAAACAAATACAATACATGTGTAGAAATGTGTTGGCTTGTTAATAGGATTCTAAATTAAGTGAAAGTTCCAAGACACATCCGTACACCATTACATCACTAACCACGATAGTGAGGCATTGGAGCCACTGCTTGCTCCTCAAAGAAAATATTACAGACTCTCAAGGCTATGTGGGAGGATCCAAGATGAAAATTCTGTTGCATATACAAATGAGGGGTATTTATAGCCAAGGGTAAAACTCGCCCTTGTGATTTTTCGACTTCCCTCATGACTATTTGACTTACATTACTCTTCAACTTTACATGACTGTTCAGATTTATATGTGGCTCTCTTGGGCTTCCACGTTACATTACATTTCTTACAACAATATGGCCCATGGTAGTGATGTGGCCAAGATGACTCATGACATGAATCAACATGACAAAGCTGGTATGTTCATGCTGCTGGTGGTGTCCATGTCGAGTTGCAGTGTTGCTGAGTGATGGATGTGCTCTAGGTGTATCATAACTTCACCTCCGCATGGCAAGGTGTGCAGAGTCTTCAATGTTCTTGGTGTTCGATTGATGTTTCACGTGCATGTCTCTCCTTCACTTGTACTTCGGCACACTCCATGTGTTCATCCATCCGTGAACAAGTCTCCTTGCATGCGCTCCTTGTTCATCTGTCCATCGTTGTGCCATGTCTCATCCATGTACCTACATCTACAATCACTCATGATGAAAAGAAATCAAATCTAGAAATATCCTAATCTACCATGATGCATTGTTTTTCACTTTTGGATGCAGGTTATCGGGAGAGAGGACAAGGTTCTAAAATTGTGTAGAGCACATTTCAAGTAGGGATGCGAGCTTCGTGAACTGTCCATGAAAATTGCACAGAGGTCACTTGGAGGCTGAGATGGGAAATCTAAATGAGTAATGAATGTTTGTAGGATCTGGCTCCTGGGAGTTTCAATCTTTCCTTGAGCCGCTGACCAAGCTTCTCCCACTCTTGGTGCTCCTTCCCCATTTTAGTATTCTTCACAAGTGTTTTGTAGGCTTTATTTATTCTCCTAAATTACCTTCTACTTATCTCCTTACTCTTTCCATCTCAATACTCATTCGTTTCCTCTTTCCTGTCCTTCCTGGCTACCCCCATATTCCCTTTTTTTGTTGTTTGTGCTCCTCATGACATGGTTATTTAGTTTCTCCAACCCTTCCATTTCCTGCCATTTGGCATTTCCTTTTCAGGGAGACAGTGCATGAAGTAGAGGGAGACTGGCGGTGAAAATTGTGTAATTTCTTGCGGGAGGCTACTGTAAAAAACTGCGTAGAGCTAGGAGGCTGGCCTACTGGACATTCTTACATAGTTTCTGAGCTGAGCGAGATTTCAGGCAGCTGGGAGAATGCTCATGAAAAATGCACAGTTTTCAAGAGGAGCATCAGGTTGGCTGATAGGGTGACTGGTAGGAAACACTGGACAATTTTTAAGGGCAGTGAAGTGACAAGAAGCGAGTGTGTATTTGGCATGTCTGTGTAATTTCTTTAGTCAGTGGAGGTAGGCATGCTTGGAATATTTTGCACAATTTTTTGGAGGAGTGAATCCCAGGGTCATTGCCTGATCAAACTCTTTGGTTGACTAGCTAGACGCTTGATGGTGGTGCTTGTAGGCAGTGCAAATTACAATGGCTTACTGAGAAACTTCTGCATTCTTTTGGGTGATAGTCAGTCGGGTTGAATCAAGGATTGCGTAGTGTAGACTGCTTGGGAAGTAGCCTCAAGATTTTTGTAATTCTAGGTAGCAGTAGTTGTTCATTGAGAGCTGATACTGCACAATGTAGCTCAGCAAAGGTCTGGCTGTTGGAGGGAGGTCCGGTCAACATAGTTTTAGTAAAATGATTGTGTATGTGAGCAAGTGAACTTGTGCATGCATGACCTTGTAAACACACAGTCAAGATGAATCGATGACAAGACACCTTGGACCATCAAGGAAAGATACACACAGTGTCACTCGCCAAAGGGTTCGAGTGACAAGCGTGACACTTGAGATAGACATTCGAATGACCGTGATGACACTTGTGTGACAATGCTTACAACATCGTGTGTGAGTGGGATAGAGGTTTACATAGAAAACAAAACTCAAACACAACCTTCAACATCACCAGAACGAGGTCACAAGCATGACATAGAAATCAGCATGGTGAAGACGGCAGGTGGTCAAACAAGTGAAAAGGAAGCAAGACATGTAGAAGAAACACATACGATGACCTTTCGTGTTTGCGCACATGCATGTTGCTAAGGATAGAGTGATATGACATTGACAAGCCATCTTGTAAACTCAACTAAGAGGCATACATCAAAAGGTGTTCTTTACTTACCATACTTACCCTCAAGATGATCATGCATTCTATAAAATTTGCATGTGGTCCTGATATTTTCCATTACTTGGTTCCTTGGTCCTTATCCTAAACTCCTTGGAAGTGATTTCAACATGTCTCCTTTTCCTGTAGTCACTGAGAGGTAAATCTACGCAATTTCAGCAAGTAGTGACTGCTCCCAGAATGATGCCGTAGAGATCCGTCTGTGAAGTTTCTACATGCAAGACAGACAGGGTAGCTTGGAAAACATTGCGCACTTTTGAGGCACATAATACTGTTGTGGGATGGGGGTTCCTAGGAGGACACCTCTGCACAATTTCTAAGTGCAGTGTTGGTTGCCTGAGTGCTCTAAGAATTTTTGGAGAGTAGGGTTGGTTGGGGTGTCTGTGGGCTATGAGGTTTTAGCAGGAAAGGGAGGTTAGTGTCTCTACACACTGCGGGGTTTCAATAGGCAAGGGAGGAAGCTTGATGGTTGTAGAAGCAAATATCACAGTTTCAGGATGCTAGATGGGGCTAGGTTGCTTGGGAAAATGGCTAAGCGTGAGACTAATGAAACATATGTAAACATTGATAGGACTTGACTGTGATCACAAACAGACACTTAGTCAGACAACATAGACCATCCAAAATGCATAAGACATACTTTACTTGATGCAACACCCTCTGTGACAAGAGTACATGAAGTGAGAGAGAAACATGTTTATGTGATGATGACCACTCATACGCACACAATTACTTTGAATAGAAATAACATTCCCTTTGCATGGCAAACAACAAACCTTATGCCCTAAAATGACATATGCTACATAAAGTTGAGAACATGAACAACTCTTAGGATTAGGGAGGGGAGCTTGAAATCATCAACTTACCAATAAGTGACCAAGGATGATCGATGACAGGATCCAAGGTAGGCTTCGAAATTTGCATGCGAGCCAAAATTTTGGAGGGTGGTTGTGGCCACTTAAACAAAACCAAAATCCATCGAACAAGAATTGATTTGGTCAATTGTGCCTAACGCACAAAGTAAGCATTTCTATTGAGTGGTGCATGTTTGTAAAATTTCCAATGTTGACATAGACGATGGGGATTAGGATTGGTCATCAACAATGTCGTATCTATGAGCAACCTTTGAATTATGTCCTGCTTGATGTAGTGACCCTTTAACTATTTGTGAGATGGTTTCTACCAGGGGTCAAGGTATCGAAAAAGGTGTTGTGGATGTTGTGGTGGGGTTCCATAATCCTGGTTTCATGTTTGTAGGAGAACATCTTCCCCTGCCATAAAAATGTCATTATTGGTGATATTTTGGGAACTTCCTCCAAGAGGATTTCGATACTACTGCTGGGAGGGTTCATGCTAAGTATTCACTACTCCTTGGTGGGGGGAAGGTATTATGCATTACTACAAGTTCTTGGTTTATCCTTCCTTTCCCCCTAGTATCTTTCATCCTCTTCAACTCAGGTAGTTGAGGGCAACGATAAGTGTAATGCTCATATTCCCCACAATTAGCATAAGCATGGTTAGTCCTAAGACTAGGGTTCTTGTTTTTCTATTGTGGGTTATTATTGGTCTGACCTTGGTTTTGGTTCCGGTTAGGGGGGTTTCCCCCAGTCGGTGCCTGCAAGGGTTGTTTTTGATTGATCCCCCCTATCTAGTTTCCCCTTTATGCTTGTCCTTTCCTTTCTTTTTAGTGGTATTTGGTGGATTTCTTGTATTTAGTTGTTCAAAAGATTATTGTTGTTTCAAGAAAAAGGGTTCCATGAAATTAACCCCAAAAATTGGTTGTGTTGGTTGGTTACTATGTTGGGGTGCTATAAGAGGGAAGTAAGGATTCCCTTGTCCTAGGTTGGTGTAAGTGCTTTGGGAGGTGAAAGCCACCTCTATGGCCTTAGGAGGGTACTTCCCTGTTTACATCAGAACGGTACTAACCTATTTGCATCGAAGGATACTGACCTCTTTGCATCGGAGGGTATTGACCACCCTGTATGGGAGGTTGTTAGTTTCCTAGTATAGCAAGGTTCTGTGTTGGTGCAGGCTAATTGGGATAATATGAAGTGTTATATGGTGATTGCATTGTGGGTGTGGTACCATATGGCTAGTAAGTGGTTGTTCCAATATACACATTTTCAGGTTGACAGAAAGTGTTTGCAAGCTGATTTTGGGCTATGGTTCCAATTAACTCGTGTGCAACAGTCGATGCTCATAGTAGCTCTGGTCTGAAAGACTATAAGTGAGTTGCATATGGAAGAATATGGTAGAGGTATCCAGACTATGTATATATGAGCTCAAATTGTTGAGCTTTGCTGATAGCCTCTTCCTCGGTTTATAGTAATGCAAAAGCCACATCTTTTGATATTTATGAGGTAGGGGATCTCAAAAATAGTTTAAGGAGAAGGCTTGCATATATGTGTAACTTGCACAAGCTACGATGTTTCCACTATTCATGGACATGGTCTGAAGTATGTGTGGCCAAGGTTTTGTTGAAATGGGTGAGTAGCTCCAATCCTGAGTCCTAGCAGGTTGAAAGTTGGAAGAATGTGAGAAATGACTTAGCTATATAGTCAAAGGACCCATGGGAGCTAGAGACCTTACCTATTTACCATTTCATTGTAGGCCCTATGAGAGTGCGTTGAAATAGTTGTAGGAAAACATAGTCATCTGTGATGTTGTTGGATGAGCACCAAAGGTGAAAGGTCATTACGTGGTTTCGCAAATCTTCCCATTGTTTCACTTCGAATTTTGGTATAACCAAAGGTAAATTTAATGGCATGGGTGGTTAATTCTAATCATGTGAAATGGGGTCATTCATTAAATTTCTTAAATATGAGATATTTAAAGAATCTAGAAACAAGATTTTAGTTTTGTTCACCATCGACAAATGATTTTGAACTACAATATGCAAAGGCGTTCTCTAGGGGGAAGTGTGGGATAGGCTTCCTAGGTGGGTAATGCATGGACTCCCCAAAGGGGTTCTGTGTGGGATCCCTTGAAGAGTAGCGTGTAGAATCCCCTAAGGGTTAGTGAAAGGAGTACTTTGAGGGGGAGGGGTCCCAAATGAAGTGGCACTAATAAAGGATGAAATAGTGGCTTTTTGATGTCACCTACACCGAAATGGTGATAGAATTGACACAACTCCCAATAATGGGGAGATTTTTATGAAAAGCCTAGAGCAATGGGGTAACATTGGGTCCCTTATAGTGTCAAATGGAGTACTTGTTACTTCAGTGGTGAGAAGGGGGGTATGTATCAAATAAAGTAAATTGTGTACATAGAACAAAGTGAAAAAGAAATGGTTACTTTCCTTTTAAGTTATGTTATGTGATCAATCAAAAAAACAAAAAAAGGTCTCTGTTTGTTTTGCGTATGATAAAAAATCCTATCAAGACCTATTCATCCTTTCCACTCTCAAACTAACTAGTCCTTGCAGAGATATATTTTTTTGGTAGTTATTGGGGAACATCCTAAAATAACTAGTGATGCTTCCAGTAGCCAAAATAAACAACCAAGGTTATGAATGAGGCTTTCATGCTTCTCGCACTTCCACCTATAAGGAATTGTGTCCTATGATTTGGCCTCTAGGATATGTTTGTCTCACAGGGTTAGTTAAGACTTTAGCTTCTTTATAATTAGGCATCAATATCAAGCATTATGAAAGTCAGGTAGCCCCACATAATACCACAGTCACTGAGACCTAAGATGAACGCCCTCTGAATAACGTCTCTGATGTACCTAGGTAGTCTTTTCCGTGATATGGTAAAGTATTTGAATCATCCTAAATGAAAACTTCTATGCTTTAAAATGTAACATGAACATGGTAGAATATTGGATGCCTTCCCCCAATGGTCCTAACTTGAACTATAAATTATTTTATGGCCCTAGTGCCTAAAGCTTTCAAAGCCTCACAATTTTGTAACTCCTTAACAATTGAAATTCTTTAAAAGCACCGAGGTTGTGAGGAAAAGAAATTTACAAAGGAAATCACATTCAAAACCAAATACCAGGGACCCTTCTCTATTTCCTAAAGATAGGACATGTGGTGACAGGTGATGGGCCCTCATGAGGTGATCAGGAAGATGACATCAGCATGATGTGACTGTAAGGAAGACATGTGGCAGTCAGTTTCAGCATTTCTAGGTGGCCTAGTTGGGAAAATATGTGTGACATGTGTCGCTAGTTAGGAGGTGCCACATGGAGATGATGACCTCAGTATGATTTCATCTCGAAGGTTAGCATTTCAGAGAGAAAATATTTCTAACTCCTATTTATATTGTTTGTGGGAATGTTCCAATATAATGAGTGAGGCTCCAATGTGGATTGGAACTTGGTTGTAAGGACCCAAAAAAACCAAGGGAAGAGCATGATTACAAAAGGAAATAAGTCCCTGATAGGAGCCAGAAGGCTTTATTACCCGAGCATGAATATGTTTGTCACAATACCCTATTCTATGGAAGAACTGTGGTAAGAGGGCTAAGAGAAAAGGGGCTAAGAGCATCAAAATGTTACAATTTCGTAATGTTTATTTTAAATAGAGTTATGATGGATGAAGGCTCTGATACTGCAACCCCTAAGCACTATACTGGTGGTCACAAGTAGTAGTTCTATGTGTATAAGGAATAAGGAGCTAAGCACGGAAGGGTTAAAGGCATCAAACATTTTTGTTTTCATATTGTCATTTTCAATAAAGTTCTGATGTGTTTTGGCTCTGAAGTTGCAGTATGGAAATATTAAGAGATGTATTGAACTCTGATAGTAAAGAATTGAGGTAATAAAGGGTGGATGGGTCGGAAGCTAGGTAATAGGGAACCTTCATTACCACCACACCCAATCACAACTAGCTCCAAAAGGGAAAATTAAACAGTTAGAGAAAGAAAGCGACAGGGGAATCGATAGTGGAGATATTTTACCATGTTCGTCATGACACGCCATGTTTTTCATGTTTTATGAATTTTACATTTTCAAGAAAAGAATGAAGCCTGTCATGTAATCATTAGGACAATTAGGCTAGTTGCACACTCATATAGCCATACATTCCAAGATATTTTGTAAGTGGTTCTCAGTTTGGTTCTCCCTATAAAGAGGGAGGAAAAAAACATTACACGGGTTCACAAATTTTGTTCTCAGTGTTTTTGAATTCCATCTTTTCAGTGATTCTGAATTCTGTTTTTGGAGAGAGGTTCTAAGTTTTGGTTCAATTTCTCACTCCCAAGGTGGTAATTGTTCTACAAATTTCACCTATTTGAGTCTGTGATATGGACTCCATTTTTGTAGATTAGTGAAGAATATATGGTGATTCAAAGAATATGAATGTGCAATATGTGTTCTTCCTCTATAAGTCACTTCATGTGTGTTTCTCTTCATAAAAAATTGTGTAAGTTTTAGCTATTGGATTCACTCATAAATCATAGATATACTTTTGTTATGTTGTAGCAGAAAGTACCTATGATATTGCAGATTTACTATTTTATATTATAGAAGAAAGTACCTATGAAATGTTTAGTTGGAAACCTTAAAATTTTCTCCATAATTTTTTCACTTTATTTCCTTACTCTTTCATGATTTTACTCGAATTTATTTCTTAGGATTTTGGGTCTGTCCATCCCTCTATACTGAGTTCCTTCCTTACTTCTCTTGTTCCCATATTTATTGCAACGATAAATTAAGTTTCATTTATTGTGTGTAGGCCACCAGACTTGAACATTTACTCTTTGGATGATCTATATTGTTTATGTGTATGTTTGAATCTACCTCTATGAAAGGTAATTGAACTAAATTTAAGTATTTTTATATTTATCTCTTGAGAAGTATTAAATTATCTTCAAGAGAAACCAATATGTACTAAGTACTGACCTCCCCTCAACCTGGGGGTTGTCTCTAGGATCTACAACATATTTTGGCATTATTGTTGGGGACGAATCAAAATATTTTCCCTAGTGTTTCTGGGAAAACTAGTGTCTTTTCGATCGACTAGCCCTCTAGGTTTGGAAGCTACCCTAGAAACAACAGTTTAAAGCAATTCACAATTTTTTCTATGCATAATAGATAAGAGAAAGACAAAGGAACCAACCTGGAACTTCCGCTTAATCCCTTGCTTGATCTCTCTCCC
>APFE031297259.1:283716-309799 GCA_000404065.3 Pinus taeda
ACATCTATGACACGAAATGAAGCAAATGATTTTCTGGAAGTGAAAACGATCTGACGACACAAGGTTCAGGAATGGTGATCATGAAAAATGAAGGTTGCGGGTATTGTAGTGGATGAGGCATTTACTGGATTGTGGTTTCTAAACTGAATGACTTGTCTTAAACATGTCGGCAACATTGAGATGGATTGGTAGCATTAACCCTAAAAGATGGATGGTGTGGAAGACAAATGGTGAAATGATCGGTGAACAAAATAACCCAACTCGACACAATAATGGTGATGGAGTGAAAGTGTCATGTTCAAGAGCAACCTATTCCCATAAATTTCTTCAAGTTTTTTCCCTTTTTCCCCAGTCATTGCTGACCAGTACCTCTTTATTTTTGTCAAGCTTGAGGAGGATAAAATATGCTTGTTCTATAATTTGCCCTTCGAGCAAACCTGCCCCTATGTTTTAACGAGTCTAGGGACAGTGAAACTCATTCTTGTCTAAATTGGACAGGTTTGTCGCTATTGTGTTAATGAGTTTAATGACAAGGATAACTCGGTATTCTTCATGTTTAGAGAGTTTAGAAAAAGGATGAAAATGAAACTTTGTCTCATCTAGAATCGACGAGTTTGTCACTATTGTTTAAACAAGTTTAATGACAAGGATAACTCGGCCCTTTTCATGTTTAGAGAGTTTGAAAATGGATGAAAATGAAACTCCAGAAGTTCTTTTTCATAAATTAATCCCTTAAGTCCGAAAAAGGATAAAATGATACACAAGGGATGACTTTTCGATTCCATCATGTGATTGTGAAAACGGTACACCAAATATAGAAACTACATGATTAAAAATGAAAAGGATAGTTGTTTCGCTGCTGTTGTTTAATGTAGGCGTTACCTGAGCCCATTTTGTAAAATAGTCAACTGCAACTATAATATACCCACGACCCCCAGTCGAGGTGGGGTTACATGTCATGAAATCAATGCCCCATTTAGCGAATGGCCCAATAGCAACTACTGGACGCAATGGTGCAGGTGGTAATCTGGTTTTACGATCAAAAATCTGACAAGCATGGCAACTTCTGACTGCAGTTATGAAATATTTGAATATGGTGGGCTAGAAGTAACCAGCTCATAATATTTTTTGTGCAGTAGCGTAACCAGATAGATGCCCCCCACAAACACTTGAATGAAAATCATTCAAAAAAATTTCGGCCTCCTCATGCATGAGGCACCTTCGTAGAACTGTATCGACACCACGATGGTAAATTGTATCACAAATTATTATGTAATCCTTGGCTTCGTATTGAGTACGTCACTATTCAGAGTGAGAGGTGTTAGGCCTAAAATTTTGGGTTTGGAGATAGAACAACATATCCCCATACCGCGGATCACTTGATGATATCAAAAACAGAGTCTCATCCACAATTGATGCTTTGGATGTTAAATCATTGGATGACGAGGGAAGGTCACAAAGTAACTCCACAAAGACGAGAGATTTATTTGATTTGGATTTGGTGAATTGTAGATCAAACTCCTACAAAATGGCTATCCATTTGGAATATTTTCCCCGTAGTAAATGACGTGACAGAATGTTTGCAATCTAACACAATGGTAGTTTTACAAAAGATAACATAGTGTCGAAATCTTTGTACTGCTCGAATGGCTGCTAAAGCCAACTTTTCAAAATAAGAGTACTTTCTTTCTATATCATTAAGATTTCAACTTAAATAATATACATGATGTTCTATTCCATTAACTTCTTGCACTAAAACCATGGCGATGTTTGTATCTATGATGGTTAAAGTCTTTTTGATAGTCAGGAGTGTACATTAATGATGCTTTTATCAGTGAATCTTTTAAAGCATCAAAGGAAGCTTGCGCAACTTGATCCCAATGGAAGGGTAATCCTTTTTTCAAATACGTGTATAACCTTTAGCAATTTCAGCATAATGTGGAATGAACCTCCTCAGAAAGTTATCTTTCCCTTGGAGTCTCTGAATCTGAAGCAGATTTGAAGGTAGAGGCATGTCAAGGATTGCCTGAACCTTAAATGGGTCGTGTTGAATTCTGTCCTTAGAAACTACGAAACCAAGTAATTGACGAAAACCAACACAAAACACACACTTGTGCAGATTGAGTCGTATCTTGTTGTGTCGACAACATAGAAATATGGCTCTCAAATGTTGCAGATGATCAGTCCGCTTTAGCAAATGAGCTGGTAGATCATCGAGATTTGGTTGAATGATGTGTTTGATGTCATGGAAGGCATAATTCATTGCCCTTTGAAAAGTTTCCCCTGCGTTCTTCAAATTGAAAGGTAATTTATAGTACACGAATGTGCCCCACAAACATATAAATGCAGTCTTTGACTAGTATTGTGGTTGGATATTGATTTGATTGTATCCGGAAAATCCATCCATGAATGAAAAGATTTCACATCCGACACATTCATCAATTATCTGGTCGATGAAGGGTGTAGGATAGTTGTCCTTTGGACATGCTTGATTTACATCCCTATAATTGAGGCACACTCTAATCATTCCTTGTTTTTGCATTACAGGGACAATATTCAATACCTAATTAGTGAAAGGAACAAGGCAAATGAAACCAACATGAAAAAGTTTTTCAACTTTTGCTTTAATGGCAGTGGATTTCTTCAAATGGTTAGGTCAAAGCCATTGTCGTACTAGTTTGACATCTGGATACATCTCGATTTCATGTTACACGATTCTCGAGTCAATGCCTGGCATTTCTTCATATGACCATGCAAAGACATCTCTAAATTCATGAAAGAGAGCACAGTAAATTTCGTGTTCTAATGGAGAAAAAGATTTTCCAATGTGAAGATTCTCTACAACATTAGGTTTGGTTGAGATATTAATGGTGACAATTTCTTCAATATTGGACATATTTCGCTTGGAATCCACTGTATTTACAGTATTTAATAAAAAATAAAAAACTGAAGGATGATTAAGGTCACTTGAATAATCTTCAATATTATCTTAAAGGTGGGAACAATGGTGGTAATATTCCCACAGTGTCTCTCCTATCATCATTGATTGGATGATTCCTTCGTTTGTAGAATGTATACAAGACCAAGGATCGGAAGAGGTACGATACTCTAAAGACTTATCTATCCAAACACTCATTGAGTGTTGATTTGGGTTTACCACCCAGGCCCAGAAAATTGATTGTTTCAAAGATTCTATGGGGCTTGGTGGCAACACCTCGTGATGATTCACACTATCAAAATGGTCAGAGTTCTTCTTAAGCTTAGATGATGTAGAAGAGATAATATGATGGGCCTCTACTGTGGCCACTTCCGCAAGACCAAATGGAGGCAGGAAGATGAAAGTACCCATTAAGGATGGGTGTTTTAGGAGACCTAGTGCGACATTTTGAAGCGATTGTGAACTTCCATGGATCAATGGAATGCTTCTAGTAGCTTGTGAACTGTTAGGAAAAAAGGCTAGTTGGTCAACGATTGAGATTCCACCTTGGAAGGGAAATGCAATATTTCTAAAATATGTTGACACAACGGCATCCATAGCATAAATCCAAGGTTTTCCCAGTAAGATAATGTAATCAAGGTTTCCATCAATGACCTCAACCTCAATCTCTACTGTCTTGTCCCCCAGTTCAACTTGCAAGTTACTTAAAATCCCATACAGAGTGTATGTTCTTCCATCGAATGCTTTTAATGTCCTTGATGATCGTGACAAGGGTGGTGAACCAAGATTTTTCTAGCAACTCATTGACATAATACATGTAGATTACCCCTAATCAATGATTGTTCAATGAACAATTTTATTGAGGGCTTTTACTTATATAAGGAAAGCGAGTTGGGCCGGTAACTGAGGTGTGTATCCTTTATGATTAAAGGCCACAAGATTGGAATCCACTAGATCAATCCCACCTATTGCTGATAACAAAGCTTGCATTTGGGAGGGAAAATTTAGATCCTCCACTATATTATAATTCTGTGCAGCTTGAGCACGAGGATTAAACATCGATTTATGTACGACTCCATTTGGCGGCTTTATAGTTAATTCAAGAATAATGGGTGGAATAACTTCTGGCGAAGTCGTTGTCAAACTACTAGGTTGATCTGTAGCTTGGTTGTTTGATGATGATGGATTCCCATAATATTTATTCCTTGTCGATATCAAAGCATCATTTTGCTGTTTTGAGATTGATAGCATAAGCACTTGGGATGTGGAAGCATGATCGATAGCAACCAGATTAGTTTCTGGGTTCAGAAATGGATCAGTCAACATCACTAAGGTACTTGATTTCTTTAAAAATTTCACAACCTCAGTTCGATGTGGACAATCCTTGATATAATTCTCCTTGTTACATATGTAACATGGAAAACGAGGAGGTTTCTTTGGCCTAGTAGGGTTCTTAGAAGATTTTTCAGGAGTTGAATTCTCCTATTTCTAATTATTATTTTTTCCTTTTTTCTTGCCCCCGGGTTGATTTGTATTTTTTCCTTTGTCAGATGTCATGGCATTAATGTTTGAGGTAAGAGGTTTTTCATTTGAATTGTGACTAGAAACAACAAGAGCTTTACCAAATGGAGCCTTTGCGGTTTGCGTGCTTGAGGCACCGATCACACCGTCACCGACATGAGAGTCCCTATTCGATTTAGGAGGGGGTGGAATGAAAAATTCTGGTCTAGGAGCATCAGGAATGTTGTCGTAGAGTGTGACAGACTGAGTATAGATCAAGTATAAATATTGGGCATGAGCAATTACTTGCTCTTCAGTGACAACTCCTCCTTTCGCCACGTCCTCACTGATAGATGGCGATAAGGACTTAATAAACCACTTAGCTAAAAGCTGATCAAGAACATACATCTTTACCATTCGACGACAACGTCACCACTCATGAATATGATCAGATATGTGAGTGGCCATGGTCTGTTTAAAGTTGCTGAGGAGTTATGTTCCTATCTTGTACCTAATGGGTAGCTGAAAGTGGGTTAGAAAAGTGGTGGCAAGGGCATTGAAGTTATCAAATGAAGCTCTAGGCAATTCAATATACCATTTCACTACCAGACTAATGAGTGTTCTCTTAGAAAGGTGAACCCTAATCGAATCATCATTCAGGGTGTTCGATGAGCACCACAAGTGAAAATTCATTACGTGATTTGATGGATCTTCACCTGGATTTCCATTGAATTTAGGAATATTAGAGGGAAGTTTATGAGGAAACGTTGGCCACCAAGGGGCGTATGCAATTGGATCATTCATCAGCCGGTTAAAATCTGGTAATTCTAGAGTTGCTAGAAAAGGCAATTGTTGATTCAAATTAGGTGAAGCATATCCAGGATAAGATGGAATTGCTTTAGAAATAGGTCTTTGCATACCCACATAATGTATCTGATGCTGGTAACTTTGATAACGTTGTTAGACATAACCAGTATAGTGTGGTTGTTCATAAACATTTTGAAAATGCAGTTTTCCATTACCTACAAAGCCTTGTTGCTCAGGTCCTCGGAAGGTTTGATACTGACGAAGACCAAACTGAGGTCGGGTTTACTGGATTTTCGGTTGTTGGTATTGTACTAGCCATGGTTGTTGGACCATTTACTGTTGCCCAATATTGGAAGATTGACCAAGATGCAGAGTTATAATACCTGTTTGAGCCTGAGTCTTTCCAGGTAAGGAAACATTAACCTGAGGTTGTGATTGAGCCGTAGAGACAAGAGGTTGTTGTATTGTAACCTGAAATACTTGAGGTTGAGACACAACAAGCAATGCTTGTACTTGCGACACAGTCACAATAGTAGGTGTAGTGGGAATATGATACAAGTTGGATCAGTTGCATTGAATATACAACCCTTGGTTGCTATGGCAGTATTAGTACCCAACCACTAGATATAATTCCAGTTTGACCTAAATTTTGTTGTAAGTTCTCATATGGTTGTTCTCCAAGAGGGAATAATGAAAAAGCATACTGCCCTCCATATGGTGGTAGTCTAATGTTCAAAGGATATATCGGTCTTTGAAGACTGGTCTGCCCAAATTGATACTGAAATGCAGGATCAATTTCTAAGTTTCAACATAATAAATAGCAGATGGAACTCTGGATGAATAAATAGGAGCAGACCATGTTGCCAAAGCACCCTCTAAGTGGAATCCCGCTAGTGATTGATAACTAGCTAGAACAGATGGCATACCAGCAAACATTGTAGGAATGGCAGCAGGAAGTTCTATTGTAGCTGTATCAGATGACACAGTCCTAGATGTTGATGGTTGCTAAGACATGTTTAGTCTAGCTAAAATATTTCCTACAGATTCGACAGGAACTTGTGATGAAGGATGATTAGAAGAACCAAACTCAGGAGTAGAAGGATACAAATGAATCCCAGTTCCAAAATGTAACATGGTACTGGACGGAGGATCCTCTACTATCTCCTCTATAGCAATCAGACCAAGTGGAAGAGGTAGACCATCAGGTCCGTAAAAGATTTCTGGAGCTGAAGAAGGTATAACTTCTGCAATGACAGATAGTGGAGGGGTGACACCTTCTGAATTCTAAAACTGAACTTCCAGATGCTCAGGTAAGTGAACTTCAGTATTTGGATCAACTCTAAATGGAGTTGTTTCAGGTATAGAAGTGTCTATCGTTACACTAGGATTAGTTCTAATGTCCTATTGTAACTATGAAACTTCTTCTCTAAATTCACATGTACCAGAAATGATTGGAGTAACTGTAGTCTCTGACGATGTTGAATCAAAAGTTTCAAATAAACCAGATGAACTGGACTCAATTAAACGATACTATTTTTCCCGAAATGGCTTTGTTTCTGGAGTCAAAGATGGTTGACTCACTAGTCTCCGTGAATGATGGAGTTTTGATTGACTTTCTTCCATGATTGCAGATTACTTGATCAACTTAAAATTAAGGGGAAAATGATCTTATTCTGAATTCAATTAATTTTAATAATTCTTTGACACAACTTTTCTTTTTGATTTTTTAAGAGCCAAGAGAAAGCTAAAGATGACTCTAGTCTCCTTCGATTTTTCATGAGCTTGAAGTGACAACTGCTCAAATGGACCTTTTCTTTTAAAGAGTCGAAAAGGAATGAAAGTGACTACTCTAGAAAATCTAGACAGAGGGATTACCTGACCAATCGAAAAACTGCAATATACACCTTATCGATAAATTAAAGAGAAATTATGAAGGACTTATGTACAGAAGTGAATCTTCTCGAATGTTGTGTTCAGTGCATTGCGATCAATAGGGGGGCAGACTCCGCTTCCTATGGATAAAGGATATAAGCCTATTGTGGTCTCCCAATATATATGCGACGGTATGGGGAGCACAAGTCCATGCTAGCACTTTTCATATCAAGGAGGAGGAATCACCCAACCTTTAATGAAAAGAATAGTTATTAGTTTTTACGATGCTAGAAAACGTCTCTAGCCTAGACTTCTAGATGTGTTGTGTTAAGTTCCAAAGCGTTGTTAGATTCATTGAAATTTATTTTAGAGTTGATCTTGTTTAAATTTTTCCTTTCAATGTTTCACTGCAGATGATGAATTTGAAGTTCCTAAAATTCAATCTACAATGATAAACAATCGTTGTTTATTTTGAGCAATGAAAATCCTAGCTACTAGGGAAAGAAGATTACAATTCTTTCAAACAAAGAGCAAAGCACACACTAGTGCATTCTCCTAAATCACTTTTCACAGACAAACTAAATGCAAATGCAAATTTATGTATTTGTTTTTTGTTCCTCTTAATGTGAAAAATGCCAAAAAGGAAAACTAAGTGTAGCAAAGATCTGAAATATTTTACTCAAAGTGACATTTTCGACAATTTCTTTTTCAAATAGAAAGGAAGACTAAATGACACTTTTCAATTTTGAATAAAAAAATGTTTGCGACACTTCGAATATCAACAAATCAAACTAAATACATGACAAAAAGTTCAATCGACTATCCACGGAAGGAAGAATCCATGACACTTCTCTTCTTGACACAAAACGACAGTTACAACACTTTTTGTACCAAAGCAATAGATCGATTTAAGCAACTTTTTGACAAAGGACTGTAAATGATGGAGAAATACATAAACAAAATTACTAATCCTAATCTAAGGGAGGCTGATCTATGTGATGCAAGTAGGCTTTAGTATGGAGGCACTGTTTATAAGTAGCAAAAACAACTAAACAGAACTGAAAATAAGGACAAAAACCCCCAATTTCTAGAATACAAATAGGTTCAGTTAGTCATCGCACCTGAGCTTCATAGAAACAGGGATTCATCGCACTTTACAAACTCGGGAGGTGCGATGCATACTGGGTTACAGTGATAGACAATGCGATGGGCCAGGGAGTGCAACTAAAGTGGGTTTTGGCTCAGATGTGTAGATTTTTTCAGTGAGTTAAGTTGAGCTATGATGGACAATAAAGACGAAAGTACAGAGGAATGTCTTGAGAGGTTACTGAGCTACCAAAAGGGAATCTACAATGCTTGTAAGTCAAATGTTTAATTCATAAACTAAACCAGAGATTGACTGAAGCAACATTCATCTACTATGAAATTGTAGAGCAAGAGCAGTTCGAAGGTTACCTAGCTCACTTCAGGCTCTATCTATAGTTTATAAAATAAACGACAACAAGAACAAACATCTATTCGATCCCCAGTGGAGTCACCATTTTGTTTCTAGGAAAACTAGTGTCTTTTCGATCGACTAGCCCTCTAGGTTTGGCAGCTATCGTAGAATCAACAGTTTAAAGCAATTCATGATTTCTTCTATGCATAATAGATAAGAGAAAGACAAAGGAACCAACCTAGAACTTCCACTTAATCCCTTGCTCGATCACTCTCCCCCTTCACAGAGCTTGCAGCTCCTCCCTGTACTTATCCCACTTGGAGAGTACCTGTAGAAACACAGTAACAAAGAACCATCAAAGCATCTTGATCTATTATATCATAAACATTACAAAATTAGATATATAATGAACATATAATAGCATTCACAAATGATAACATTCACAATTGTAGAATTATATGGAAGAAAACTTGAATAACTTTATTAAATAGAAGGGAGAATTACAACCCAGTTGTCTGATTCAGCATCATCCTCCCAGCATCAATCCCTCTTCACCTCATGAAATAGCAAGATCACACTAACAATACAATGCTCTTTCCTCAAATACAAACTACCAGCACTTCCTTGCAATTCACAATATTCCAGCCTCTAGATCTCTTAGATGAGGGATCCATTTATAGATGTGTGCAAGGGTGTGAGTCGTCTCTAGGGTTTTGATTAGTGTCATTCCACTTGTTGCATTTGGTTCCATGATATTTCTTGGATCTCTTACTCATCCCCAAGTGAATTCAGAGAGGCAAGTGTCATAGGATAAGTTTCTAGAAGATCCCATGAGCATCCACTTAGAAAACTATCTTGGACATTTGTCCATCTTTGCCCATCGCACCCTACAGAAGGCCTAATCAGTATGCATCACACTTGAGCACTGTATCACTCAGTATGCGTCACACTTGGCCAATGTAACAGTCAATATGGTTTAGTTTAGGCCATTTGTGGATGGCTTCTCAGGTGGAAGTTTTGGGGAATGATGTAATCGGATGACCATGTTCTTTTAGGGTATGAAACAACTCCTTTAGGGGATGATGAGCCCTAGTTTATTGACATATAAGATTGGGTTTGAAGTGCCCAAATATTTCTAAAACACCTGGGTATGACACTTGTACACCCCTTGGTTATGTGAGAATAATGGGGTGTGGGTTGAAGGCTTCTCACCTTGGCGACTCCACTATTTAATTTTGTTTTTCATCACCCTGGCTTTCAAAAGGCTTCACTCTCGTTCCGACACTTCTCAGCAGAACACTGCTCTTGTATTGGACCCTAAAAAGATCATATCTAGAAGGGTTTGGAAAGAGAGGATGCCTAGTAATCCATCTCTTGTAATATATTTCTTGAAGTGTTGACTTCTTGGTCTTAGAAAGATGAGATAAACTACTCTAAATCCTCTTTCAAAGCCTTGGAATATTTAGAAGAATGTTGCAACTATTTGGATCATTTCCCTCTAAAGTTAAATCTGAAGAAGCTTCTATCAGTTTTCCTCCTCTCATATTCCCTACCTTATAGAACCTAAAGAAGTCAAAGGTATCCTCATAAATATTCCCACTCAGGGCATTGCTAGAACTCTATCTCAGCTCCATATAACCATAATTCATACAACTCCTCAAGCAGGCCCTGTGGTAAATATTCTACCACCTCCATTGCAAAACATGGTTGTCCCTGGTTTTCTACTCAATATATATGTTCCACTCAACTTGCCACAATCTCCTAATGGTATGCCACAATATTACCTTAAATTCCTACCAAGGTTGACTTGAGCGGATGATGTTGTAGCCAAAAAGTATATAGAGATTTTTTGTACATTTTGAGACTATGAATATAGAACATTTGGATGTAGTACTGAGACTCTTTGTTCAGTCCTTGGATGGAGAGGATAGGAAATGGTTCAAAACCCTACAAAATTATTCAATTAATACTTGGGAGAGATGGAGTCCTATTTCATTTAGAAATGGGGGGAGAAAAGGGACTATAGCTATATTCTTACAAAATTTATTATAATGAAGAAAAAAGCATAAAGAAGATGTTTAAAACTTTATAAGGAGGCTTAATAAATTATATAATAGTCTTCATGCTTAAATTAAACATCCACATGTCATTGCCAAAGAGGTTTTTGTTGGAGCCTTCAAACCAAAGTTTGGCTTTACCCTCAAAGAAAGAAAGTCTCATACTCTAGATCAAATGCAAACAGATGCCCTAGAAGTTGAAGCAAATTTTGCTTCTACTCAAAAGTGGAAAGGGAAATTTCAATATTGTGGCAAGAGGAGAGGAAAGAAAGAAGCCATCTCTTCAGGCCATGTAAAGGAAACTAAAGAACAAAAGTTAGAGGAGATGAACAAGTTGATAAGGAATTTGTCTAACAAATTGGTAAAACTAGAGTTGGAGAAAAAAATCCCCCTCGAGAAGGTCAACAAGCTCCTAATAGAAATTTTAATCCTCAATACAAGAGGCCACCTTTGTAGCTCTTGCAAAGGGAGATAAAGGATCACCATCATCATATTCAACCTCCTCTATACCTAGAAGATGATACTGAACAAAATATTGAAAAAAGAACCTAAGAAAATTAGTTCTCTTCTTTCTCAGAGGGAGAAAATGAAATAGAAGCCAATGAAGGAGAAGGGGACTGTTTAGAGGCCCCACTAGAGGATGGTGAGATAAAGAACTACTGTAAGAAATTTTCAAAGTTTAGGCAAGCCCAGTTGCACAAGAAATATGATATTAGTTCAACTAGGAAAATTTCTAGGGGGGAGATCAGAATGAAGAAACTCTTTATCCAAGTTCCCCTAAGCCAACAGATAAATAGAAGAAACCACTCAACCTTATCCTACCAACCAAGAAAGAATCCTCCCATCCCCTTACAAATGAGTCTGGAGCCCACAAACCAAAGAAGTTTCCTGCACCAATGAAGCCAATCTTCAATGAGGACAAATCAACTGTCGATTTTGTTAAAATTGATAAAAATTCCTTTACCTTCAGTCTCCAAAAATAATTGGAGAAATTAAAGATAATTATCCCTTTGACTGGAGTATTGAAACAACCCCAGTATAAAGCTCAGTTGTCTTAGTGTATGAGTTCACCTACTACTACCCCCATGCAATATTTCCTTAACCTTCATGAAGAGAGGCTTATGGTTGCGTTTTGACCCCATGTGAAGGAGCACGACCCTTCCACTCCTCCATTCTATGTCACCTTGGTAATTCATGACTTGCTACTACATAATTGTGTTGTTGATGTAGGAGCATCTCACAACTTAATGTCATTTTCTATGATGGAACAATTAGGATTGCAGATAACAAAACCATACAAATATCTATATTCCTTTGATTCCAAAATATTAAATTTCTTGGGTATGATCAAGGATATAATGGTCAATTTGGCTCAAATTCCAGTAAAGAGTGTAGTGGTGGCCATTGTAGTTGTTGACATCCCTGCAAGATATTGTATGATTTTGTCTAGATCACGGGGAAAGAAAATTGTGGGTTCTAGTAAATTGGATTTAACATATTCTACCATTCTTTTGTTTGATGGAAAGGAGTGGCAATTACATAGGGAATCTAGATTCATGAAGATAGTTACAAAAGCATATTGTTCAGAAAATGCTCTTTTGTATGTTAGAGAGAAGGATTTTTATTTTCTGCTATTAGAAGAGGATGATCAAATCATGGGAGATACCCAGGTGGAATTTTTCTTTCAGCCGAGTACAAAATCATTGGAACACTACAAGGTATGGAAATTTTATTTTAATGGTGCTTATTCTAGGGAAGGAAATGGGGCAAGTGTTTTATTGGTATCTCTAAAAGGAAACTTGATCCCCGTCTCTTTCAAGCTAGAATTTGAAGGAAAAAATAATGTTGTTGAATATGAAGCTTTGTTGTTGGGGCTACATGTTGCTAAAAACCTTAACATTGGGTGCTTGAATGTGTTTGGGGATTTAGAGCTAGTGGTGAAGCAAATAAAAAATTAGTGCCAAACCAAGAATGCAAGATTGAAGTACTCACGGAACGAAGTATGGGATTTATTGAAAAAGAATTCTTTGCTTTTAATATTTAGTTTTCACCCAGGGAACATAATAGGATGGTAGACTCCTTGGCCATCGCTTCTAGAAATCTTAAACCTACCCAAAATGTCTTGCTCAAATACGAATATGAGGTTAGTTACAGGCCTTTAGTACCAGAAAATGTGAAGTATTGGAAAGTGTTTGAGGATGAAGAATAGATCAAGCGCTTCATGGAGGTCATTGGGAAATTATCAAACTTTGTGACTGACAAGGAGGATGAGGAGAGGACATGTGAACAATAGACCGATTGAGAGGAATCCATTGTTAGTCAGAAGATCCCATAGCCAAAGGGGAATACCATCCCCAGAGGGTTGGTTCCATGATTTTCAACTCAAATGATGTGGCTACTAAGCCAATCGAGCAATAGCTTGAGGAAAATGTGGAAGGTTGTAATATTGGCACAGAAGAAGAACCTAGAATCATCAAGCTAGCTAAAGGAGTTCCTAAATAATACGAATAAAGATGCCTTTACTTTTTCAAAGAGTATGTGGATTTGTTTTTTTGATCATATGAAGATTTAAAGAATTTTGATACCTTTGTCATACAACACGAAATTCCTTTAAAAACTAGAGTGAAGCCATATATACAGTAGCTTAAGCAACTCAATCCTCTGGTGCTCCCAAGAATTGAAAAGGACGTGAAGAAATTGTTATAGGCTAAGATAATTATGCCTCTAAGGTACTCAAACTAGGTAGAAAATTCATTCCCAGTGAGGAAGAAGAATGGGGAGATAAGGCTATGTGTAGATTTCAGAAATTTGAATAAGGCCTCGTTGAAAGATAACTATCCTTTGACTAAAATGGAATACATTATGCAAAAAATGGTAGATTCTGCACGAATGTCCATGATGGACAATTTCTCTAGATAAAACCAAGTCATTGTACACCCTGGGGATCATAAGAAATTTTTTTTTACAACACCATGGGTAACGTTTATGTATGCCAGAATGCCTTTCGGCCTCATAAACATTGGAGCTACCTTCCAAAGATTGATGGATGTAGCATTTTTTAGAGAGTGGGAAGCTTTTGGGCCACATTGTAGCAAAGGGAGTGAATATTGATCCCAAAAGGGTGGAGGCTATTAATAATATTTATTTACCAAGAAATAGGAAGGAGATTCATGTTTTATTAGGTAGAATAATTTTTCTAAGAAGATTCATACAAAACTATGCTGAAATTGTCAAAGAAATCAAAGAAATGTTGAAGAAGGATAGGGAATTCAAGTGGACCATAAAAGCATGAGAGTCCTTCTATAAAATTAAAAAATATTTTGCAAAAGCCCCCATCTTAGCCAACCCAGATTATCAGAGGCCATTCCTCATTTTCTCTTTTACCCCTCCTAACATGATGGCAGTTTTTTATTGCAAAAAAATAGTGAAGGGAAGGAACAACCAATTTTTTTCCAGCCAGGTGTTGCAAGAGGTAGAACTGATGTACAAAATCTTAGATAAACAATCCTATGCCTTGGTTAAAGCTTTGAAAACTTTCTAAATTTATGTCCTGCAGTCAAATATAATAGTGTATGTTTCGATTGCTGATGTGAAAGGCATTCTGAAAAAGGGAGACAATGGATGTAAGAGGGGAAAGTGGATTGCCAAGATTCAAGAATATGACATGGACATTAAACCCACTAAGTTGATCAAGGGGCAAGGATTAGCTAAAATATTGTCTGAGGCTAACTACCAAGACCTAGGTATAAATTTGCTGACAGATAAGGAAGGAGGAAGCGGAAGAGAACAGGACCAGAATAATATTAACACCTCAACATAGAGAATTGAGATGAAGTACCTCGTCTCATAGTGGTATAAGTATATTGTCCATTTTTACATTTTTCTAAAATTCCCAACCAATTTTAACAATTTTCAATATAGGGCCTTGAGGCTACAAAATTAAAAGTTTGTTATCTCAAATTGCCATTTTTATTAGAAGGACCCTGTGGAAATGTTGCTATTATTCCTAGTAGAAGAGGAAATTCACAAGCTGATTGATGAATTCCATAGCTATGTCTGTGGGGGACATTACAGTTGGAGAGCCACATCCCATAAAATCCTCAAAGATGGTTTCTATTGGCTCAAGCAATTTGGTGAGGTGCGTACATATGTTCGTAACTATGAAAAATGTTAGATTTTTATAGAGAAGAAGAAGTTGGCACCCCTCCCTTTGATCCTTGTTTTTGTAGAGGATTCCTTCAGGAAATGGGGGCTAGACTTCATAGGAGATATACATCCACCATCCATTGGTCAACAAAAGTCGATAGTTACAACCACTAATTATCTCATGAAATGGGTGGAGGCCATTGCATCTAGAAATGCAACTAATTCAGTTGTCATTAAGTTTATGGAGGGGAATATCTTTCCCATATTTGCTTGTCCAAGGCATATTATCACTGAAAATGCTCAGGTGCTTAAGTCTGCCAATTTTTTTATTTCCTGCCAAAAGTACAACATCATTGTGTGTCACTCCACCACCTATTATCCACAGGGGAATGGACTAACTAAATTTTTAAATAAAACTTGAGTGGGGATTCTAAAGAAGACCATATCAGAAAATCAGAAAAAATGGGACTCACAACTGAAGTTTTCTCTACGAGACAACAGAGTCACCACCAAGAGGTCGACCGAGAAGTCTCCTTTTGAGTTGGTATGTGGAAAGGCTGCAATTTTCCCTGCCCAACTGGCCATACCAATGGCTAAAATTCTACAAAGTGTTGAGGAGGAGACAAATTATTTGGCTAGGAGAATAAATCAACTAGTAAAACTTCAAGAAACCAGGGGGGAGGTAACTCATAATCTGATTAAATATTAGGAAAAGATGAAGGATCTTTTTGAAAAAAGGGAAAGGGACAAATCCTTATAGCCAGGAGATTTGGTGCTCATATGGGATGTTAGGAGAGAGGACAAAGGAAAGCATGGGAAGTTTGATCCCTTATGGTTTTGACCTTTCAAGATATATAAAGTAAAAGGAAACACCACATTCTTACTAGAAAAATTGGATGGTGAGGTGCTTGAACTGCCTATCAATGGCTAGTTTCTCAAACTCTATTTTTAGCATTAACGAGGTCCATTTTCACTCACTATATATACTAGTGAGCCATTGTACATACAAGTTATGATTTAAGTTCTTATTGCTTTTATTTTTTCCTTTTGTGTACTGGAATAAAATGTCTACATGCCCAATTGATAGAAGGCACTAATCTATGAGTTCTCAGTGAATTTCTTGCAATACATTGTCTCCAATTAGAGTCGATGTTGTCACTTGTCACACCCTCTCATAATTATGTCAATGGTCCTATTTTTCATCCCTAGTAGAAAAGAGGATGGATGAAATATTGGTTAGAAAATGGAAGAGCTAAAGTTTGAAAACCAAAGAAAAAGCCAAAAAGGGAGGGTTAAAGTCTGAAGTCTAAAGGAAGACTAGAAGTCCCAAAGTTGAAGGTAAGGTCGACCATTGGGACCTCGGAGCAGAAGGCATATCGAAATATCGAAGGTCAGAACTAACAAAACTCGGTAGTATGTTCAAATATGGACCTGAAATGGAATAGCAGAGTAGGTAACGAGAAGAAAGGTATATCAGGACCCGATATCAGAACCTTGGAGTGATATAATTTTGGAGCCTAGAGATTTCAGAGCCTTATAGTTTCATAACTCCTTAACAATTACAATTGTTTAGAAGTGTCGAGGTAGTGAGGAAAACAAATCTACAAAGGAAATCACATACGAAACCAAATATCAGGGACTCTTCTCTCTCTCCTCAAGACAAGACACGCAATGATAAGTGATGGGCCCTTAGAAGCTAATGAGGTAGATGACATCGGCATGATGTGGTTGTATGGAATACAAGTGGCAGTTAGTTTCATATTTTTTAGGTCGCCTAGTGGGATGAATCAATGTGAAATGTGTCACTACTTAGGAGGCGCCATGGAGATATGATGACCTCAACATGATGAGATCTCGAAGGTCAGCATTTTGGAGGGAATATATTTCGTAACTCCTATTTAAATTGTTTTGTGGCAATGCTCCATTCTAATGAGAGGGGCTTTGATGTGCATTCGCACTTGGTTGTAAGGAACCAAAAGAACCAATGGTAGAGCACGATTACGAAGGGAAATAGGCCCACGATAGGATCCCGAAGGATTTAGCACCCAAGCGTTAAGCCATTGGTTGCATTATCTGGTTCTATGGTAGAATTGTGATAATAGGGCTAAGATAAAAAGCACTAAGAGCATCAGAACATTAAAATTTCATAACATTTATTTTAAATAGAGTTATGATGAAGGAAGGATCCGATACTACAATCCGTAAACTCTATACCAGTTTTCACAAGTAGTCATTCTATGGTGTATAAGAAATAAGGAGTTAAGCATAGAAGGCCTAAAGGCATAAAAGAAATTGTTTTCATATTGTCATTTTAAATAGAGTTACAATGTGTTTCAGCTCCGAAGTTGCACTATGGAAATGTTAAGAGATGTATTGAGCCCCTATAGTTTAGCATATAGGTAATAAAGGGTGGATGAGTCGGAAGCTAGGTCAGAGGGAACATTCAATGCAACTACACTTGATCATGGCCAACTCCAAAAGGGAAAATTAAACAATTAAAGAAATAAAGTGATAGATGAATCAATAGCGGAGATATTTTACCGTGTCAGTCATGACACCCCATGTTTTTCATATTTTATTAATTTTTCATTTTCAAGAAAAGAATTCGCCCTATCATGTAATCATTAGGACAGTCAAGCTAGTCACACGCTATTATATTCATGCATTCCAAGATATTTTATAAGTGGTTCTCATTTTGGTTCTCCCTATAAAGAGGGAGGAAAAAATCATTACACTAGTACCCAATTCAGTTCTCAGTAGCTCTGAATTCTATCTTTTAAGTGATTCCTATCTTTTTTTTCAGAGAGAGGTTCCATGTTATGGTTCAATTTTTCATTCATGAGGTGTTAACTTTTCTCCAAATTTCACCAGTTTGAGCTTGTGATATGGACTCCATTTTTGAAGATTAATGAAGAATATTTGGTGATTCCAAGCATAGGAATGTGAAATATGTGTTCTTCCTTTGTACGTCACTTCATGTGTGTTTCTCTTCATCATAGATTATGTAAGTTGGAGTTTTTGGATTCACTCATAAATCATAGGTTTAGTTATGTTATGTTGTACCAAAGAATACCTATAATATTGCATATTTGCTGTGTTATATTAGATCATAAATTACCTATGAAACATTGAGTTGGAAACCTTAAAATGCACTCCATAATTTATGCACTTCATTTCCTTATTATTTCATGATTATATTGGGATTTATCTCTTAGGATTATGGGTCTATATAGCCCTCTGTACTAAGTTCCTTCCTTAATTCTCTCCTTCCCATCTTTACTGCAATGATAAATTAAGTTGCATTTATTGTGTGTACACCACCAGACTTGACATTTACTCTTGGGATGATATATATTATTTATGTGTATGTTTGAATCTTCCTATGTGAAAGGTAATTGCACCATAATTAAGTCATTTTATATTTATCTCTTGAGCAACATTGAATTATCTTCAATAGACACCAAGATGTCTTAGGCACTAACCTTTCCTCAACTTGAGGGTTGTCTCTAGGAGCTACAACACACTCAAAGAAAAATTGTTACTTCATATAAATATCTTGTATTTCTCTTGAAAAATATAAGACACTTCATAAGATTCTATACATGTTTATATAAGAAGTACGAGAGCTAACAAAAGGATAGAAGCCAACCCTTAAACCAATAAAGAGATTTCTCTTACAGGAAATAAAGGGATCAAAATTTTAGAAAATATAATAGGATTTCTTTAGTGGTTATCAAAGCCCTAGCTAAGATATAATTATCAAAATATTTAAAGATTTATATTTGTCCTCTTCAAGACTAATGGTATTCTTACCATTCATTAAATTATGAATCTTTGTGGAAATATCAAAATTCACAGTCTTGGGAAAAGTATTGAAAACCCTAATATGAGAGATAAAAGTTACATAAAAAGGCTATAGGCACCTCAATCTCGAGAAATCCAATTAGAGCATTCAAAATTTGAATCTTGGAAGAATATTCATTACAAGTTAGTTCTTGATACTATTTGAGGCAAAATAACAACAAACATCAATATACTGAAGTATCTCCTATATTATAGCTTTTGAAATATTGTGAATAGATTTGTAGTCATTTCAAATCATGGAGGACTAGGGTATGTAGTTATTGAAGTACATATAACTGCTTTTATTTATATAAGTTATAGCTCAAATTGGATTAGGGTTTCAAGATCTCCCTTTTGGTTTTTAGGGTTTGTAGCCTTCATATTATTGGCGGTTGTTGGCATATAAGTACTAGTAATCACTAGTTGATACTTAGAAACCCTAGTCAATAAGGAAACCATAAACCTAATATGATTATTCGTTCATAGAAACCATAGATCTTGTTGTATAGGGTTTGTAAGATAGTCTAAGGCACAACATCATATAAAAATTAGGGATTTTATTTGAAAACCTTAAGGAGGACATCCTCTAAGATATCATGAAATCCTTAGATTAAAAAATTAATATCATTCTTGTATATTTTTTGGTAGTACATGTAAATGAATAATGTAGGTACATAATACGAAGCAAAACAACCCTTTTGCTTTGGTAAGTATGATGAAAGGAAAGAACATAAAATACCATAAAAGATCAATACTAGATCTAGAAGGAGCTTCCACCTTTTTGAGAAAAGATAAGTGTTATCTATTTCTTTCATCAACTTGTTGATTTCCTTGGCATATATAGCTTTATTCTTATTAGGTGATTATAATCCTTTCTCTTTTATTTCCTTGAAAGAAATATTTGCAAGAATATTCTAAAAGAAAGGATAGAGGGAGCCTTCAAAAGAGTGAGAAGCCTTGTTGCAAAGGAAGCCTTTCAAGGTTTGTAGTAGAAGAAACTTAAGGTATGTTTAAGATTATAAAATTTGTATCATGTCTCCATCATATGATAAATTATGACCATTTTGTCTTTAAAATTTTCTTTATATTAATAACTCTCTCATGTCTAAGGTATTTTCTATAGGATAATAAAGATTCTTATATTGTTAGGGTGATTGATTTCTAAATTAAAATCAACCCTTGTAGTATTATATTTTACTATTTGTTCACTTAGGTAAAAACCATAACTTTAGGGTTTATGACAAAACCTAGTAGAGGTTGATACAATATCATAAGGAATGAAAGTGAAACCCAGGTGAAATTTGTATGCTATGATTCAAACCCTAACATGGTTTAGTTTTTATATATCTAAAGGTTTAATATTAAATTTTTGATAACCCAAGATTGATGTAGTTAAATTCTTTCTCTGTAGATATATATATATATATATATGTGTGTGTGTGTGTGTGTGTGTGTGTGTGTGTGTTTGATTGTACTTGTTGATGAGATTTATAGGAAGATGTAAATTTGTATGACTACCTCATATGTGAAGATGGCTTTATGATGTTGAGCATGATGGACAAACAAGTTTTAATAAACTTGATGACATTGAAGTTAACACTGACGATTAAAAAATTACCTTGCTACCATATCAAGATAAATACTTATGTTATTGAAGGTCAAAGTTCTCTGATGATATGATGATGCAAAAGAAAGAACATGTGTAGTTGGTAGTATAAATTTGTTGATAAAATTATCTCCCTAGTTGAGAGGGAACTTGGATGTATTTCTTTTAATGAAAGAAAGTGTATATCCTCCATGGTTGAGAGGGAGAACATGAGTTTTTGCTTCATGTATGATGACTGACAATCATACATATAGTAAAGTACATGAATAAAGAATGATACCAGAGAATGGCTAAATCACTACTAATGGTCATTAATGAATTGTGAACAAGGCTTGGTCGTTGTGAGGAATGTTGAGGTTGTGTTTGGTGTTGCTTGAGAAGTTGGAAATGGAATCTTTTTTTGAGATTTGTTTGGATATTGTGATGAACTAAGAAACATCATAATGGTTTTAGACCCCATATTTTATGCTAGCATATTGATAGTAAAAACAAATATATTTGAAGTTTGATACTGATTCAGGTCGTGGAGCTACAATTTGTTTTCGTGGTTAAAGAAGTAGTTGAAGTGTTGATCTCTCCCCGGAGAGTTTACTAATATTTTATAAGCGTGATTTTATTGATGGATATATTTGAGAGGGAGATATGAGCACCTTAGTCTACATGCCCATATGATGGTACTTTGGAGGACATATTGGAATGGTTGGTATTGAGACCTCATTTATAGTTTCGCCTTGATGATGTCTAGATCCCTATTTGGGAAGTATCTTGGTCATGATGATATGGAGCTCTATTTTAGTGTTGATATCTTTACCTTGATGATACTTATATCCCTGTAAAGGTTGGTGTCTTTGCATGGAGGCCTATATGGTATATATATCCAATTGGATTGATATCATGGTTGTAGCCTGATGGTACCTATAGTGGTAAGTTGCGTTGATGACATCTTAGTCCTTGTTGGATTGATACGTTGGCAGTTTTTGGCCTTGATTGTATCTAACATTGTATATGTTGTTATACTCTTCCTGGAACACTTCAAATTTAGGTCATCCTTGTACTAGTTAAATAATTACGAATACCTCCCTATTGAAGAGGGAGTGCTAAAAACGTAACTAGCATCATTGTTCATAATTGTTGTCTAGCTTTTGTAATTCTTATGTATTTATCAAAAGGAAAGGAAAAAAAAATGTTTTTGTAAAGCATGGGTTTCATGCTCATTTTATTATGTTTCTATGTCTAAGCACCCACTGTGTTCTTGTAGGATTGAGTCATGTGTCATTGTCCTTGTCATTATGTTCTAGACCCTTCTTTGGGTTCTTATGTTAATAAATATAAATTATTTTCATGTAAAATTGTCATTTATACCTCCTCCACCAAGTCAACCTCATCTCTTAACAATTCAACCTCATTGAAGGTATTCAACCACACAAAGAGACTATATATAAGCAGTGATTTTGACCTATTGTGACATCAATCAATCAAGAAATTTGATTTGTAGTTTCTAATTCAAGAAAAGTGTGCGAGGAGCCTAGAAATTAAGTCTATCTCATGATAAAAAGAAGAAGAAAAATAGAGAAGAAAGGAAGAAACATTTTTTTATCAAAATAATCTGAATTTTTCTATTTTTCTGCCACACATGTGAGAGAACTAAGGAGATTTGTAGGGCCCAACGAGTGGGTCAAAAATCAGAAGCTGCAAAGAGGGTTGAGACCCTATTGAATTGGATTTTAAAGTTAGACTTATATATGTTGACTTTGGATACCTTGAATATAATTTGATGACTCTTCTTGGAAGGTTGACTTGGTGGAATAGAGGAGGTATTTGTTTTGGTCAAAGGGTCTTGGTTTTCTAATTTGATTATATTCTTAAAGAAGAGAAGAAAATTTTTCGATTTTCCCCTAGAAGAGGGACCTTTTCCCTATGTGAGAGCCTACATACTGTGTCACTTATTTTCTTAATAATCATGATTTTGATTTTAATAGTTGCTTGATGATAAGAAGATAAAAGAAAACATAAAAGAAGCTATTAAGAATTCAAATACATCACAAGTAATTATCAACATAGGAAAAATTTTCTACCAAGTCTGATTTTATAACAAGAATACCATCAAAGATTATTGTTGATTTTTCTTGTGACAATCAAAGGTCTAAGAGTTATAAATTAAAAAAGAAATTTGTATTTGAAGTGGGTGTTTGAATTATTTGAGGAGTTCATTCTGGCACAAGCATGCTTCCATTATATATTTCTTTGTATTTTTTCTTGTTGATTTCCTAACATAGGTTCAAAGGTGTTTTTGGGACCACATGGATCTAAGTTCACATAGAATTATTGAGATCTCAATATTTCGAACACCTGCTAGTGGGTTTGACCTTAATACACCTTGTTCAACCTATGTCAAATGAAACTAATTAATTGAATGCTATAAGTCTTGTAATAGAGCTCTAGAAGTATGGATTTCCTTAATGTACAATAATATGGTCAATTGTGAAGTAGTGGAATGCATTGATCACGTTGATTTGGTCATTTGAGCTTTGATTTTGTCCAAGTAACATTGTATTAATCCTTAAGCAGTATGAACACATTCATCAAGGGTCTGACTTTTATTTGGCCACCGTTTCCAAAGCATACAAATTGATTAGTTGAGTGATCACCGATTTGGTCCTAACAACACATTGATTATGGATTATTTAACCGATCTTGCCAATATTGATATTAGTCATTAAAATTGCTAGAATATAGTATGTAGAAGGGTTACAAGTAGAGTGACTTTTGCAAAAAAAACATGTACTAATTGATTGTCAATGATACTACGTATGACAAGTATTTGAAATGGTAATATTTTCAAAGAGAGTGATTCTAGTTGTCTACCTATGCAGAGTTGTAAAAGATAGAGTTGTAGATCAAATTAATGGTGGAATGATGAGATTTTGATCAGAAATTGAGCGTGGTTCAAATTTACTTGTACGTAAGGTTCATGGAATAAAAGAGTGTGATTGTCAGAGGTCTCTATGAATGGTGAGTGCATGGGAACAATAGATTGATGACAACCTTGACTTGAATAAGAGACAATGATGTGAAGTGTGATGGAGTGAAGCATCTTGGAGTGGTGTGTAAGAAAGGTAACAAGAAAGAGCACACACCTATGTGTTAATAGGACTTCGTGTAGATGAGAATAAAGGAGATGCAATTTAAAGTTTTGGGCATATGGAGTGTACCTACTCATTGACAAAACAAATAGAGAAAATAAGTACCTATGTATAATTTTTATGGATCAAATGTTGCACGGAAAATTTTAAAAGTTTCATGTGTTCATATACCTTTTTCAAATATAGGATTTATGGACTGATTTTTTATGTATGATGGTGTACAGAGATAGAGAATTAGTATGGCTAGGAAAATTTCATTTACAATGGTCAGTCGTGTTGATCGTATGTAAATGGTTAAGCAATGATAGAGGTAGAGTGTTGTTTAGTTGATTGTTTAGAGATAAAGTGTGTGGTTTGAATATATATATGGATATTATGTGTTTTGTAGTGGATAAATGTCTAGGTCCTTTACTGTAATATAATCATGTTATTGTGTATTAATGAGCCCTGCAATGTTTTGTATTAGTGGAGCACATGTCAATATTTTGGTTATGGGTGTGTTTGGAGTTGTCAGGGTTTGTGGAGTAGTGAGAGTTGCTGCATGGTTTGAGCATAATGTATGGCTGAGTTGAGTGATATTCACATTGTTGAGAGGATATGAGGATTTTGTTGCTGAGGTTGAGAGTGAGAGCATTGAGGCTGAGTCCAAACAAATGTGTGATCCCGTAGTTGTCTAAGTGATGACCATAAGAGAAATTTCTAGAGAGACCTGTATAAGTTGGTAGAAAAAAGGAGGCAAAGCTATGGAGTAGATTGTTGTTAGAAAAAATCAAGGACCATTCTATTATATTTGTTTATTATGGGATAGAATATGATAGAGGTAAAATCTTTGATGGAGATTAAGTGTATTTCTATTTGTGTTTGCAAGGAACATATTACATGGGTTTTGTATTACCAGTATTGGTGTTTTAGATAGAGCGTGTATGAGAATCTATATGTATTACCATGAATTTTTCTTTGTACTTTTAGTTGAATATGTGAAAGGTCTATTGGGGTTTCTTCATTGTTGAATTGCAACTAGAATGGTTGAGTGATATTGTGTACATGTCGTTGCTAGAGGTTGATTTTGGATATATGTTTTAATGGTGGTTTTACATGTGTGAGGGAAGATCTATTGTATGAGTGGAGTGAGTATGATGATACTATTATTATTAAGCCAATGAGATATTTGTGGAAGATTTATATTATAGGGGAAGATTTGTTTGAAGTGTAGAGAAAGAAAGTGTTGTGTTGTAGAGACTTTAATATTGTATTTCGTTATTGTTGAGCAAAAGTATTATATGTGGGTCTGATCCGTATTTAAACAAGAACGCAATAGATTACAGAGATAACCATAAATACAGAGATGCGATAACCATAAATAAAGAGATGCAGTGGAAATAATACTTCATTTCATTAATGGAAAATACCGAAATATGCTTACAATCAGAATTGGAAATAAACCAGCTAGGGCGATGGTAGCTTATCTCTGAGAAGAGATGTGCGGCTACATGCCTCTGAACTATTCCGAACTGTGTTACAATGAGGCTCGAAGGCCTATTTATTGTTGAGAAACAATGGAAAACCCTTCACATTCCAAAACCTACCCCTAGAAGATGAAACACCAAATTGTGGGCCGCGTTTTGGGTAAATTGGTACATCAATTTCCCGGGGTCGTAACTTTGGCATACGATCTCCGTTTGACGCGTACAATAGCTCATTGAAAGATCTATTCGAGCACTATCATTGTTGGAACAGGCAACATCGGTCCATGCCATGGACCCATGTTGCCCCCGGATTCCCCAAAAAACATCGTTTACGGCCTCAAAACGGCTCCGGAAGTTCAGGACCCGAAAAACTGCTAAAAAAAGGAACTTGTGCTACAATTAAGGAAACTAAAAAAGCTGAAAAAGACAATGGTGGGGGTCCAAATGGGATAGGTGGGTGGCCACCAACATCCACCAGGAGCATTCCTCCCCCCTTAGGAAGCAATGGTCCTCATTGCGTTGAGTTCCTCCATCTGCTGAACTTGTCCTACAATCTCTGATGTGTCCAGTAATGGTGGGAAGCATGGTTGATGACGGTCCACATTGAACACTTGGTGCAGGCGGAGGAATGGAGGAATGATGTGCTCCAAAGCATTACTCCTCATAGCCTTGGTACTGCTGTACGGACCTTGTCGGAGTGGTCTGAGCTTCTGATGGGTTCTGGTAAGGCGTTCTTTCTGCAGATGCAACCAAACTTTGTTGCCCACATGAAACTTATGTGGTACCCCTGTGGGTGAGGAGAAGTTGTTCCTCTATTCTGTCATGACCGTATCCCTCTGCTGCTGTTGCTGCGTGGAGGAACCCTTTACGAGGGTCATGGATGTAGCAACGATCTTCCCCTTACTTTGGGAGTGAACCATATAGATGAATTTCCTGGTATGTGAGATGAGCTTGCTGCCTTTCTTAGCAGTGATCAAAGATGTGGCAGTAGGTGGGGCTACCTCCGGTATCATGTATAATGAATTACTCAAAGAAATAATGACAGCACGAGGCCTTGACTCATACACAGCATGTCGCCTCCACAAGTATGGTTGTCCTAGTAATACATCACAAACTTCAAGGGGAGCAATGTCACGCAATACCTCTTCCGTGAAGGGCTTGATGTTGTATGGAAGGCGACACTGCTGGCTCACGCGAAGATCTCGTCCTTGGTGAAGCCACCCAATGGTGTATGGTTGTGGATGTGCTGTGGTCGGTAAGCCCAACC